>PVIJ01011217.1:0-55848 GCA_004024925.1 Scalopus aquaticus | reverse complement strand
TTAAGTCTCAGCACTACGAAGCTATCGGCAGCCACTGCAGCATGAGTTCGATCCCCAGCCAGGGAGCTTCCCACATGGTGCAGCAGACCTCTCCTGTCTCGCCCGCTGCTCCCCTCAGCAGTGGATTTCAGAAGATCTGCCTGTTCTGCTCCCCACTCTGTCTCTGGTGAATCCTCTCACTCCCCACACCTCTGGCCTGTACCCCAGCTCTTATATGCATCAATAAATAAATCTTAAAAAAAAAAAGAATTAGGGGACTCAAAATCATACTGATCCTCTAAACGACAGATCTAGGAACCCAGTGATGGTTCCTGTAAATGATCCACCATGTAAATTGCTAAGAAATTTCATTTATTTTTCCTGCTCAGTCTTCAGTCTCCAGCTTTTTTCAGGCAGCCCACATCGTCTCACCAATGTTCAAAGAACAAGAAGTGTCAGAGTATCTGACTGTAGAATTCACTCATCAAAATGGTCACAGTTGCCAAGTCAGAGATTTTTTCTTTTCATTTGATCCTAGACTGCTCTATCTCGGTCTCCAGTGGACTGAGTTTTGAGACCAGAACTTCCTGTGTCACTAAGCCTGACCCAAATGTTGGTCACTGGTGTTCTGATGGTGACAGTGTGGTCACAGATGGGTAGAGGTCCACCAGGCCTCTACTCGAAGTGGGAGGGCATCGGAGCAGCTGCACCCCCCACATACACCTGATGTAGCTGGGATCATGTCCCCAACTCATCCCGTATTCGGGGGGCGGTGAGGCAATGAAAGAGAATTGGAAATTAGAGAGGGGGAAGGATAACGAGAAGAAAGAAAAATTGGCAAGGGCAGGAAGGGGAAGGAAGAGGACAAAGTAGGGAGTATTCCAGGGGTAATTGAACCTACTCACAACAGAAGGGAAGAAATATTTAAATAACCAATAAACAAGTTTTTACCTTCCTCACTCCCTCTCTCACATACACACTATACCCCTGCACCCAAAATACCCCATAGCCTGTAAGAAGCGAGGTTCCAGGAATTCTGCCCAAACCCAAAAGCAGGGGCCCATGACCCAGTTTAGACTATGCATCTGTGCATGTTAATATCTTCATTTTGGTTTTTGGCAGTAATACAAGTCCCAAGACAAAATACCTTTTGCTCTCCTTTGGAAATGCACTGGCACATTCTGCCTTCCTAATGTGCCTTAGACACTGCCAGAAAGTGACAGGCTCAAGTCACCCCCCTGGATCGTCAGCCTCAGCAGAAGAGGCACCAGTATGTTCTTTGTGGAGATTGCTTTGATGTTCCTGCGGGAGGATGGGAAGACAAAGAAATGGAGGGAGGACGAGACAGAGGGAGGGAGGGATAAAAGGAAGGAAGGAGGGTGGGAGGGAGCAAGGGAGGGGAGGAAGGAGGGAGGAAGAGAAAGAAGGAGGAACAGCGAGAGGGAGGGAAGAGGGAGGGGAAGGAGGGAGGGAGATGTCTGACAAGGAGCTGCAAATGCGGATAACACCTGGCCAGCTCTGGTCCGAGGTCAGGCTGCAGACTGTCCTGGCCTGTTGGTGACAGCAGCTCCTTTTGCTCTGCACCCCACCCCACCCCACGCAGGGCCCAGAGTGGCGCTCTGAAGGTGCCCTCCAGGCACTGTGCTCAATGCCACACTGTTCCAAGTCCATGCACTCGCCACCCTCTGAAAGGGAAGAGAAATGGACACTGATAACCTGAAAACACACACACACAGTTCTACCGAGCCACAAATACAAACGTGCACACACTTACACACTTTCACTTGTGAGCTCCGATTTCCACTTCCCTTTACTGGAGAATTAGAAAGGGCCATCTGTCCCTCTGGTAGACAAGCGCCAAGGCCCAGGGTCTACACCACACTTCCTGGAGGCCCTACTCATGGCATGTGTCTACACATGTGGAATCCCAGGGGCGGGGATCAGGGGTTATTCTGGCTTCTGAAGAGTATAATGGAAGCATCTCTGGATACATTGTCTGTTAGCTTACTGGAAAAAAAATATTTAAGGGTAAAACTAAATATCCCTTCATAGTTGTTTTATTTCTTTAAATGCCCAATTGAAGTCTCCCAAGTATTAACAATTTTTTTTTTATTAAGGAAAATGTGTTTGTTAATGTTTTGAGTATCTGTCTAGGCACCTGTGCATGCTAGTGGGTGTTTCTACCTCATCAGGGGAGCAGTTCCAAGTGCCTCCTCTCGAGAAGCTGCTCCACCGTGATGCTCCACTGCACTAACTGAGAAACCTGACATTTCTGGAGGAGCGGTGACAAGTAATTCCATGATGATAAATTTTATAAGCAAAATACTCTGCTCTTTGGAGCTCAGGGGTAATTTAAAAGGAAGATGAACAGTTCGCACATTTAATGGGTAAACAAATGTGGCAGGATAATTTATTGAGATATTAATTTGTGATTTCTTGCCTTGCTCCTGGAGGAGCCTGGCAAGGAACTGTCCCTCTCTGGGGTGAGAGGGTGGCTGGTTCTGACTGAGGGCTCCCTTGCCTGTTATTAACAGGGTCTCATTTTGAGAAAGCAAAGCTGCCGAGTCCTCACAGAAAGCAGAGGAGACAGTGGGGGAAAGGAAGAAAAGTTCCGCAAGAGGTCGCCAGGGAGGGGTTTGCGGTGTTTGTCATGCACCAAAAGCTCACAGAATCCCAACAGGTTAGGGGGACAGAGGATCTTGGTGAGGGAGTCTCCAGGTTTCCCAAATCGACTTCATGTGAGCCACCTTGGTCATAAGGAATCATGGCGGCCATCCCACCCCCCACTCCCAAAGTTACCAGCAGTCGTGAGGTCTCTAAGCCTGTGCCCCCAGCCTCACTCCCCAGCAATCCCTTGTGCTAAAAACCTCTGTTAAGTTGCAAAGCTTGGCCAATTCTTTGCATCTCTCTCCATAAAGATGTAGAATCTGTATTTCTCCATCCCTTGTATCCGGCCTTGACCTTGTGACTTGCTTTGGCCAATGGAACACAAGTGGAAACTTAGAAAGTTCTGGCTCATTTGGGCTTATCTTGTCTTGCTGTTCTCAGCAACTGACCATATGTGGAAGCCTGGGATTGCCTGCCCGCTGTGGGGCAAGCACGGCACAGCTGCCAACCACCAGACAGATGACCGAGCCATCTGGAACAGCCCCCAAGCAGTTGTTGGAGGCCCAGCTGTGCAGCCACAGTGAGGTCATGAAAGGCCAACAGAAGGACCCACCAGCTGAGCCCAGGCCAAGTTGGCAATCCACACAATCACGAGAGAAACTACACTGAAATCCTCACCTATTCTTCACCACATCACTGCCTGATTTACCCCTTTCCTTTCCTTCCTTCTCTCTTCCCTTCTGGTAACCACGAATGGATCACATAGCCCAAAAGTTTATTTTTGTTTCATTTGGTTCATCTCTTTGCTTGTTTTTTCTCTAGAGCACACATCAGTGAAATCATATGGGTTCGTCTTTTTCTGTCTGGCTTACGTAACTGGGCATAATCCCCCAAGATCCATCATTTGTTGCAGATGGCAGGGGTTCGTCTTTTTATTCTGAATAGTATTCCATTGTATGTATATATAACATATTCTTTATCCATCAGTTGATGGGAATGTAGTGTTTTCCATCTCTTGGCCATTGTAAACAGTGCTGCAAAATCATGGGGATGTATTTATCTCCTTGAATTCATGGGGTTTTTTGTATTTTGTGGGTCAATAGGCAGAAGTGAGATAAATGAATCTTATGGAATTCTTTTTTTAATTTTTTGAGGAATCTCCATTTTGCTTTCTGTAAATCAGGGATGAAAGAAGAAAAGGTACAATAAGTAACAACAAATTACCCTCTACAATATTCACACAACAGTGAAATCACCTAACAACCCATTTCTTGGGATACACGCTTGTCATTAAGTGGCACGTGACTGTACATTTGTAATTTGTCACACTCGACATTTGTACCACTTCAGATGTAATATTGGAACTTAAAACACTCTTCTACTTTTCTCATTTGGACTTTGCCCTATTCTTATCATACTTTTTACGTCTATGTGTTTTAAAACACCACAGAATATTGCTTGTATTTTTTGTTAAAGCAATCATCTTTTGAAGATATTTAAATAAGAAAATATTCTAAAATACTTACCCATTTCATCATTTCCAAAATAGATTCATTCACATTTCCAATGGATATTATTTTCCTACTGCTTGAAGGTCTAAATTTAACATTTCTGAAAGTGTAGTCTGCAAATGAACTCGGCTTTTGTTTGTTTAAAAAGTCTCCATTTCTCCTTCATTTATAAAATATCTTCAGTGAGTACAGAGCCTATGTTGAAAGTTTGTTCTTAAAAAATTTTAAGGTGTTTGTCTACCACCATCTTGCTTGTTTTATTTCTAGGGCAAAATTTGCTCTCATTCTTATCTTTTCTTCTGAATACTAAATGTCTTTATTCCTCTGGGTGCTTTTAAGATTTTCTCAGTAGCATTGGTTTTGAGCCCTTTAATTGTGACGTGTGATGGTGTCATTTTTTACATGTATCTTAGGTTTGGAGTCTACTGAGCATCTTGGATCTGTGGGTTTATAGTTTTCACAGAATTTGGAAAGAATCCACCCATTTCATCTGCAATTTTTTTTTCTCTCTTTCATCCCATCCTCTGCTGCAGGCGCTTCAGTCACATGTAGATTAGGTCACCTGAAGTTGCCAAACAGCTATTCCATGCTCTGTTTATTTATTCAGGTTATTTTTTTTTTTTTGTCCCTGGATCTCATTTTGACTAGTTTCTACTGTCTACGTCTCCAACATCACCAGTATTTTCTGCAACGTATGATATAGTATTAATCCCATCTAGTATTTCTTTTAAGAGACCATAATTTTTCTTTCTAGATGTTCAGTTTGGATCTTTTTATCATTTCTATGCCTCTATTTAACATGTGTAGCTCTCTGACTATGTGGAATATAGTTCCAACTATTTATTTTAATGTTCTTGTCTACTAAATTTAACATCTTTGTCAGTTCTGGATCCCTTTTAACTCACTGACTTTTCTCCATATTATGAGTCCTATTTTCTACTTGTTTGCCTTATGTATCTAATCAAATCTATGGAAAAGGAGATTCACTTTAACATTATTTATAATAGTAAAAGTGGAAAAGAGTATATATCCATAATAGATTTAGTAAGTTATAAAAGTGAAGTATTGAAATGATGAAGTATTGGAAGATGATAAAAGAGAATGAGATATGTTTGCAAACATGGAGAAGTCTCCTAAATACAGATTACAAAAAGCCAAGACTCATAGCAGTGAGCAATTAAATGTGAAATGTAAAAAAGTGTTTTAGGATACATATGTGTGTGTATGTGTGCATATATATGTATGTATGTGTATATATGTGTGTGTGTTGTACTGGTTCATTCATATTTTTTCTATTAGAATGCAACAAAAAAAGGGTAGTTCCTTTTAAGAATAGGACTGGGAGGAATCAGAACAAGGGTAGAAATTCTTATTCTTTGTTTTCATTGCGTGTTTACATTGCCTAACCATGTGAATATATGGCTTTTATTTTGTTTTGTTTTGTTAATTAAACATGGGGGTTTTCTTAGGAAAATGGAATTAGAGGCCACTTCTGCTTTTTTTCTACTTCTTTTCTAAATGTATGTAAAAATATAAACAAAATAATTACCGAATAATATTCTGTCCAGATTCTGAGGGGGCTGACATTTAAGCAATCTGGGTGGCTCTCTTTAAGAGAAAAAGGCATAAAAATATCTTACTTTTACAAATTGTTCAAAGGCAGGACATGAGAACACATTGCTAGGACTTCTCTCTGGGAAGGGGCCATGAGTGAGGTTAGAGCTCTGATTCATAAGCACCCTGATTAGTCTGCAAATAGCTATAGAGCTCATGCCTCTGGATGAGATGACTTTTGCAAAGCAAAAAAGCAGGAATGAAAATTAAGAAGATAGGAAGATCAAAGGATACCAGCAGAGAAAGAATAATATGCACTTTTTAATACAAGTGCTTTTTAATATAGACATGTATTAATGTCATTTTTACAATACTCTCCAAATGATACTCAAAAGGTTTATCAAGAGAACTAAATAGAGACTTTTCCAAATAAGGCTAGAGATGGCCAACAAGTATGTGAAGAAAGTCCTCATCCTCACTCATCACCAGGCAATGCTAAATCAAAACCACTTAGCACCAATCAGCTCATAGTTCGCACCTGATTGGTCCATTCCATAATCCAGGAAATACACTGTTACATAAAAGGTCAACTGCCACAACAGACTTGTGTGGAGCAGCAGGGTGAAAGACCACCAGTGCTCCTGCTGGCTCCCACTGCTGAGGCAGCTGAGTTCTGGTAACACCTATAGTGACAAAATAAAATATGGGTAAGCCCATATAAAGGAACATCTTCTCCTTCCTCCCTTTCCCGACCCTACCCAAGAAAAACAGCTTCCCATCACTTTTGGAAGATTTCAGCATCCTCTATCACATGCCTGAAGCTGGTGCCCAAAGGCCAGCACTAACCTTGGCTGGCCCAGCATCTGCAGGCAAGGAGCTTTCCAGCCACGGCTGGCTGTTAAACCTGAACTGCAGCTTTCTGCAGTCCAGAGTCTCGACTAACTCCATTCACAGTTCCGCAAGGTGGGAGGTAGGAGGCAGAGGAATAAAGAAGGCAGACAGTGGCCATCACCAACAGCTTCATGCCTCTTCTGGGCAACTATACACATAAGCCCTATAGACATGATCTCTCCTTAGCCCCAAAGTGGTGACACACTGGGGTTTTCACTCTCCTGTCCCGGGCCTTCCCTCTCAGAGACATTTCTTCTGGAATCCCACTGCCAATCCTGTTCCCAGGGGAGAAGCTGTGGGCAACAGAGGGTCCCTGGTCAGGCAGGAGGGGTTCCTTCTCTGTAAAGTACCTTAGCGATGCAAAAAGAACTCACCCAAAAGATCAGATGCTCTTACTGCAACAGAAGCATCTCCATAAAAAGGGGAGGGTCCTAGTTCTGAAGCCCACCTAATGAGGGGCAGAACTGAGTGCCCAGATATTTAACACAGAAGGGAGTGGACTCAGGAAGAGACACGCGGGGAAAGACACAGAAGAGAGACGTGCGAAGAAGAAAGACCTGCTTGCTTCTCAGGTTGGGACTTGCACAGGCACTTGGGGGACTTGGAGGAGACAAGTGCAGGACAGACGTGCAGAGGCACTTGGAGGAGACACGTGGGGGCATGTGAGAAAGCCAAGGGCGGCCTTTATCTTCACTTGAACTTGATTTTGCTCCTTTCATCCCAGACTTGCCTGGCCCCGTCTGCCCCTTTCCTAAGGGTCCCTACCAGAAGGTGCCTGAGACTTGTCAGGCTTTTGGACCACAGTGGCCCCATTTTGAGCCAACCCTGTCTAACGGGGCATTTACCCTCAAGGGTATGGGTAACACTGGGTGTTCCACTGGGGAACTATATCCTTTCTCTTCTTCCCTGTCTGTGTACTAAAGTTAGGCTTTGTCTTCATGCAGCAGATAGCAGAATCCCTTTAGATCACACAAGGTTGGGGGTCCCAGATTGCCCCTCAGTCTGTCCACCAACACTATAAGAGAACCCCCAAATCAAAGCATCGCTTTTACCCTTTTGAGTGGGATTTTGAATGTTCCGGGAAGTATGGGGACATCTAGCTATTATCCCAAGGGTCCTGTGAACCCTCCTGTCCCAAGTTCACATCACCCAACTAGCATCGAGAACCACCTGTCTTGAAAAAAAATGTACAATCTTGGGCAAAGCAGTTCTTTAAGCAGGGTCCCCCAATAAGGGGTTCCAGGGCTTTGAGGGGGCTGAATTCCCATCTGGTGAGAATCTGCAAAGGCGTCAGGGAAAAGTGACAGTGGAGATAAGCCCAAAAGAAGGAGAAATATCTCAACAGGTGGAGACAGGGTGTGAATATAAAATGTTCATCTAAACTTCTCAAGCATTCGCACCTTTAAATTTTCCACTGAAATGTGTTGAGCTTAATTAATTCAGTCTACGCCCCTCATTTGCCTCTTCTCTCTCTGCTTCAGTGACAGTGAAATGGGAACACAGTGTTCCTGCCTCCTCCCACCGACTGGGAGAGTGGCGTGCCTGGGAACAGAAGGGCCCCCCTGCGCATTTGTCCCCAGATCCAACCACAGATCATTGTTCCAGAGACACAGGTCACACACACATTTGGTTCTAGTGGGTCTTACTCTGGGTTCCGATGCCCACAAGGTCAAAGCCAGTGCCCTGTAGCAGACAGTAGAGTCTGCAGTTGAGCTGTCGTGGGCAGCCAGCCTTCTGCCCTCACTCCAGCACTTGCCGGGGTGCCTACCTTCATGCAGGTGATGCCAGGGAAGGCACAACAATGCCAGTGGCCTCTGTGCATCCACCGTCTTTAGCTCTGAAGTTAAGACACCGCCCAGGATGACTGAACAGATGTCAATGGCCCTTTGTGTTTCGTGAAATCAAGATGAGTTTTGAGAACAGCATCATGTCTGGAACACACTAGCAGAGTACAAACAAGTGCATGATGCAACCCCTCTTCTCATCTCATTGTGGGGAAACCTCAGGTTGTGTGGACAATTTCAAGGGCTGATGTGAGGGGACAGAATGCTTTCTTTTTCTTTTTGTATCTCTTCACTACTTGGTATAGATTTCTAGTACTGAACATATATTTATGTGCAGGTGTGCATATTTCAATTCCAACTTCAATTTTCTTGTTATTCCCCATCACCATTCTTCATGCCCTTTGGCCCTTCCTTCCTGCTCCCCACTTAACCCCGAAGCCTCACTTCTTTTACCAGCTGTCCACTAGTTTTGCTCCCTCAAATCACCCTCCACCATTTGTTTTTGTCATTCTGACTTCCTTGACTACATGTAATTTCCCCAAGCTCCTTCCATTTTTCTGTAAAAGGCAACATTTCATCTTTCTTAACGGAGGAGTGGAATTCCATTGTATGGAGAATGTTTTCATTTCAGTGGTTATATTAATGGCAATATATCCTCTGGGTAATCACCTTATATGTAACCAATTATCTCCCCAGATTTCATTGCTCATGTTTGCATTTCTGTTTAGAGTTATGTTGGCGATAAGAGAAACCATCCCAGCTAATGAGAAGTGAAGTGAGATTAATCCATAAATGAAACATTATCACTAAATGAGAACAAATTAAGACTAACATGACCCTCTATACAAATCAAGGTTTGTCACACTTTACATAGAAAGTTGATTAGCCACACAGCCCATAGGAGTATAGGCAGAGTAACTTCAGTGGTGAATAGCAGTTTAGTTATAGCAAAATAACAACATATTTCAAATCCATTAATGTTGTCAGTTCATTAATGTTTTTATTTTTTGGTGTTCACTTTATGAATTTGATTTTAATGAATCATTTTATAAGTGCTACAAATGTAAGCATGTTATACCTATTTTTAAGTTTGTATGCATTTAGGTAAAATGATCAAAATTTTAAATAATTTAAGTTTTAAAAATCGCAGACATTTATTAGTCTTTTGCTCAACTCTGAGAAATAATGAAGTATGTCTAATCCTTCCCATTTACATAAAATGTGATGTGTCCTTTTCAAGTCAATTAAAAGGGAAGAGCTTTAGTGTAATGAACGGTGAAATGGCCAAGGAGCAAGAAGTTTAAATCCCAACTATGTCACTTGAAGGCTGAGAGCCCTTGAACAAGCTTCTTTTCACCACTCCGGGGCTCAGTTTTATCATCCATGAAGTAAGAAGGTCATATGAGGTGACTTTTTTCAGATTCCTTCCAACTATGAAATTTTATGTTTCTATTTATCCTTTCTCCTCACCGTGTTAACTGGTAGTCTCTGGCTCATGGAAGTCTGCCCTCTGCTGACCATTTCCCATCACTGCAACCTGACATACACCAAGCGTGAAAGCAAAGGTGCCTACACTGGCTGCTTCTGAGGAAAAGTCGGGCAGAGCTAAGCTTGTTTCTCTTTTCCATCTTCTTTCTCTCATTGTCTCCCTTTTCATACTCTTCTCTTAAAGTCAAATGAATAATGAAGATGTCCTTCATAGCCCTCGTCTTTACCCTGTTCTTAAAAAGGGTCCTGCCCTGAGCCCTCTATCTCCTACAACAAATAGATTTACACCTTGAGCAACCACTACCCCACACACCTCACTACTAACAGACTGGTAAATCAAGAGCTACTAATCTTTACTCAGTAGCCAATAGTGTCGTCTGGAAAAAAAAGAAGAGCTGAATGGTGAGCTAAGCTGGTCAAATCTTAAACTAAGATGGCGCCCACTTCCAAAATGCCTCAGAGATCACCACTTCCGGACCCCCATGCCCTGTGCCACCTGTTCCCCATGGACAAGGGCTGGTCCGTGTAACCAGCAGGTTATTATTGCAGCAATGACGCTAGGTGACTCCTGAGGCTAGGTCATGAGAGAAAAAAGCGAGCTGCTTCTATCTTGCTTTCTTGGCTCACTCCCCCATGGGAAGGAAGCCAGCTGCCTTTGGAGAGGCTCACAGGACAAGGGACCATGACTCCTGTCAACAACCCTTTGAATGAGCCGCCCTGGAAGTGAACCCACCGCCAAAGTCACTCTTCAAATGACTCAGCTCCAATTGGTGTGTAGGTCACACCCTCACGAGTGACCCTGAGCCTGACATACCCAAGCTAGCACCCTTGGTCTCCTGACCAGTAAAGGCTGTGAGAAAACAATAATTATTGCCTGAAGAGGCTAAGTTTTGAGTTAGTTACATGGGAATATCTATTCAAATCAAGAGATGAAACTCTAAAGGCATCTTCTATGGCATTTGGGAAAGACTTGAGGCCTCAGGGACTCCTGAATAGTATGCCCCCCTGAGACCACGCTCACTGTTATGCTCTAAAAAAACGGCCTCAAAGCCTAGTCAGAAATAGTTCTGTATGGAGACAAAGATGACTACAAAACACATTTTGGTAATGCTCTGAACAACTGGGTTGGTAAACATAATGTAGACTCATGACATGAAAACATTAGTGAAGGAAAATGCAAAATCTAATCCATAAATAAAAGGACTTGGCAGTTTTGGCCATGCGGCTCACTAAGACAAATGTAATGGCGCTGGAATGACTGTGTCTGCGGGCGCCTTCAAAGGCTGGGGAGTGAACATGGACGGCTGTAAGGGGAGAAGTCCAGAAATCAAGCGGAGGTGGGGCTGGGGAAACTGTCCTTGCTGTTGGGCCACGCCCTGCACAGAGGGACCTCAGAGTCCTTGCTGCTGGGCCCCAGGGGACACGGTGCCTTCCTGCTTGGAGATTTTTTTCTGAATGGTGGGAATCTGAGAGGCTGGCAGGAGACAGGAATAGTGAAGACTTGCTTTTGACTTGATAGGATCTTGTATTGGTTTAATTTTTTACATAAATGGGGCTATTTTATTTTTTTTAATTTGGTATGATTGCAGTATAGCATGAGGTTTTGCCCTCTTTCTATATACCCAGTACTCAATACATATGATTTGATGATACTGAAATTACATACTCTGGCCAGATTTGCCATAACACACGTTCTGTAACTTATCCACATAGATCTGCTGATATATGTTTGATGTTTACATTTTCATTAAACAAATTTATGTAAAACTTTACACTCATTTTTGAAATCTATATCTCACACAAAGACTTTTATCATATGGTTCATAAAACTGGTACAAACTTTTAAACTATTATAAAAAAAAAAAACAAACTAAGTGTGGGCAAGGATATGGAGAAATTGTAATCTTTGAGCGCTGTTGCTGGAATGTAAAAAGATGCATCCACTATGTATAACAGTAAGGCAGTTCCTTCAAAAACTAAACATAGAATTACCACACGATCCAGGACCCCCACTACTGGGTATTTACTACTGGGTATAAAGAATTTGAAAGCAAGGCCTCAGAGAGATGTCTGCTTCCCCAAGTTTCCAGCAGTACATTGGCCAAAGGTGAAAGTAAACCAGATGTCCATCCACAGAGGAGTGGACACAGAAAATGTGGTCTACACTTACAATGCAATTATCCAGCTTTAAAAAGAAAGGAAATCCTATTCCACACGACAGTACAGATGGCCCTTGAGGTCATAAAGCTACGGGAAATAAGCCAGTCACACAAGGACGACTGCTTTGTCACCACATACAATTAGTATCTGTCAGCAGTATATGATTACACTACTATGAGCCATCATAAGTCATCAACTCACAGAGACAAAAATAGAATGGTGATTACCAGGGGTTGGGGGAGCAAGAGAAATGGGGAGTTGCTTAGTGGGGCTAGAGTTTCAGTTCTGCAAGATAAACACATTCTGAAGATGTTTTGCAACATGTAAATATACTTAACACTACTGAACTGTACACTTAAAATTAGTTAAAATGGTAAATTTATGCTATGTGTTTTCTTACCACAATGTAAAAGCAAACAACAGCCTATCTCTCTTTGGTATTTTTGACATATGGATGCAATCGCAGCCATATGAACATCTAAAACCGGCTTCTCCCACTGGATGACTTTCTATATCTAATCCAGTTCAATCTCAACACCATGATTTTGATCCACCCTCTCAATCAAAGTTCATCTCTGTCTTCCCAAGTTGGCATTTTTCCCAGGTTGAACAAAAGTTATGAGTCAGAGGGAAAGGAGTCCAAGAAGAGACTCAGGTTTCCAAAACTAAACCTCAGAAACATAGAAGTAAAATGTTTTCTTTGGAGAGCCTGGGAGTCTACCCTGAAAAAGAAAAAATCTCAGTTTTCAACACTTACAGTGTGACCTATCAAAAATCTCGATTGCATTTAGTATATTGCAGATGTGATAAATTTCTCTATGATACAATGATTTTAGAATCATTCATGCTCTAAATTATGTCTGTCACTGCAAAGGCAGAACAGCACTAAAGCAATATGTAGCCATTTGTGTATAAATATGTATTCATTTCCTCAAAAGAAGTTTGCAAAAGGATTTAACTCAGAACTACTTGAGCTGATTTAATTCAACTATTGGGATGCCTTGATTGGCTGCAAATTGGCCACTTTCTATTATAAATCACCCTATAGTATTAAAAGTTATTAGACAATGATAATGCATATTAAGGTATAACCTTATCTCAGGCAAATTCTTTTTTTAAGATTTATTTATGCATATAAGCTGGGGTACAGGCCAGAGGCATGGGGCGGCGAGAAGGTTCACCAGAGACAGAGTGGGGAGCAGAACAGGCAGATCCACGGAAATACACTGCTGAGGGGAGCAGTGGGCATGGCAGGAGAGGTCTGCCACACCATGTGGGAATCTCCCCTGCCTGGCATCAAACTTGCGTCACCGACGCCGCTGCCCACAGCTCCACAGAGCAGTGCTTAGCCACCGCTCCACCAGGGAGGCCCTCTCAGGCAAATTCTTCTGGAGGTTAATATTAATATATCTTCTTCCTCTAAAGATAACAGTAAATGCTTGGAATTTTCATTCACTGAATCAAATGAATATTAGAGCCCCATCTGGTGGAGTTGATGCTTTTCAGGCCACAAAATGAAATTTTTCATCAGGTCAATTACTGAGCACTGTGCTATTAGTGCTTTCAGAATATGCCAGTTACTCTGTCTCTTCATTTACCTTTGGTGCAGATTTCCTCTTGGCTGAATGAGGGATTGGTCCCTCCAACATCTGTCTACTCTCCTCTCTCTTGCCCCAAAGAAACAACCTTCAACTACAGAGTAGTTAACACAGTTTTCTATAGATTAAACCCTAAGAAAGAATATCATCTTAAAAGAATATATTATAATGCAGTAAAGTATATAACTTAATCACATCATTGTATCACATTGCAAATCAAAAATTTGGAATTTATGAGATTATATATTATTAAATTTCATCTCTACCTTCTAGGTATATATAAGATGTACTATTCAACATAGACAAGTCTCAGGAATAAAGTCCTAATGGCCTTTGTGTCCTCAGCTAAGAAAACAAGGTTGTCTTCTAAGATCAAAGGTTGGAGGAGCTGACCAAAGGTTGGGGGACTGGAATAGTTGCTGGGAATGGGGGAGAAAGAGAGTTAATTTAGAAAAAGTAAATAATAATGATAATAACAACAATAATAATTTTTTAAGTGAGAAGGGATTAAGTACAACCAGAATTAAAGGGAAAGAAAGAATAAAGAGACACCACATTTAGGTTCCTCAAAACCTACCACATGATCTACCACACGTGGATCATGTGGATCTACCACATGATATAGAAATTCCACGCCTAGGAATCTACCCGAAAAACACAAAAACACTCATTTGAAAAGAAACCTCTACTCTTATGTTTATTGCAGCACTATTTATCATACTAAGATACAGGAAAAAATCAACTGTCCCAAAGCAGATGAATGGATCAAGATGTGGTACATATACACAATGGAATACTACTCAGCAATCAAAAAGATAAACTCAGACCATTTTCAGCAGTATGGACGGAGCTGGAAGGGATTATGTGAAGCAAAAAAAGTCAGAAGGAAAAAGATAAATATTGGATAGTGTCACTTATTTGTGGAATGTAGAGAAAGTGAACAAAAGAACAACTAAAAGACAATGCTTACAAGCAGAACATAGATCTGAGGCATCCAGCAGGGGAGGGAGAGGGAGAGGAGTCAAAACAGGGGAGGGAAGAGCAGAGACTATGGTGAGGGTTCACGGGTGATGTAGCGGTGGGAGAACTACAGGGACTACACCAGAGGGGAGAAATCAAATACAGTCTAAAAATTAACAACAATGTAAGTAAACAAACTTAGTATAAAAAAAGAGATTCCAGGGCCTCCCTGTGGCGCAGTGGTTAAGCGCTGCACTGTGGAGCTGTCAGCAGCGGCGACGCGAGTTCGATGCCTGGCCAGGGAGATTCCCACATGGTGCGGCAGACCTCTCCTGCCTCGCCCGCTGCTCCCCTCAGCAGTGTATTTCCGTTGATCTGCCTGTTCTGCTCCCCACTCTGTCTCGGGTGAACCCCACGCCTCTGGCCTGTGCCCCAGCTTGTATGCATAAATAAATAAATCTTTAAAAATAAAAAAGAAAGACAAAAAAGATTCCACATTTACTTGGTTACCATCAATATCAGCAATTTACGAGATCTGACCCTGGAGACACGCCACACATGCTCTGATTGCACTGTCGCAGAGATAACACACAACTCTATTACAGAGCTGGGGGCACACTCTGAATCGTGGGACCTCCGCTTGCTTCCCGGCAGCTCTGTGTGTGTTTCTGTTCTCCACCCCTGGCTGCTGCTTTCTCTTTATTACATCTCCTCTCTCTCCCACTCCATGTCTGACTCCTATCTCTGCTATTCACGCCTAACTTCACCTCGAGCACAGCCATGATAATTTTCTCCTACCTCTGTTTTCCTAAATACCTTTGGTTTTCAGCAAATGTTCTCTATGTCTTAAATACAAATTCTCAAAAGATACTAACTCATTTGTGAAGCTGAGGGCTGGGGAGGTTTTGCTCACCTCTGGAATGGCCATTCTGAGGTCAAGTTCCCATTCTTGGTCTGTTGCGGGAAGCAGAATGGGACGTGCTGATGCGGTCGTGCCCCCGTTTGCACAGTGGATGTGAGCAGGACAGGTCCGCCCAAGGGGGCGTGCGAGTGGTAGCTGTCCTGGACCTGCCTGTCCCCTTAGCTCCCTCTGACGATCTGCACCCAGAGACCCGTGTTATCCTGCAAGGTTGTTGGTGCAAAGCGAAACCTACTCCCTCCAGACAGACGGAGCAAACAGAAATTTCACATCTGAAAATTAACAAATCTGATTCAGAGTTTATAATGACTTCCATCAACTTATGAAAGTTGGGAGAGGCGGGCCAAAACACCATCTAGCTTTCCTTGACTAATTAGTCGTTTGTTTGTTTTTTAATGAAATGAAACTGCTGAAAACAAGCACACACATAATGCTCTCACTTCCGAGCATCTTCTGGGGGCACAGAGAACCCTGCACCTGAGCAGGATGACAAATTAGAAGGTGGAAATTATTGAAGAGGCTGGAGATCCAGCAATGGCTCCATCTCCAATTCTGCTTGGTGTCATTTATTGTCCTCTGTGGAGATTAGTGGCAAAATAAGCCAAAGAGCTGAACTCAACATGCTCAAAAAGTGGGCTGTTTCCCCCAAAAGTTCATGGAAACAGAACTTACCTGGGGCGCTTTGGCCCCTCTTTACCTGGGGCCAGCCTCCCTCTGTCTCCGGATTAATGAGCTCAGCTCCAGGCCTCACACTCAGTGGCAGATGGGTACAGAAGAAAGTCCACTCATGAGGAAGAATGGACCAATAAAGAGGGTTTTTTGGTAACAGCTTTTAGAGAGACAAGAGACTCTTCGATAGTCCAAAATTCACCTCATAAATGTGGAATCTGAACAATATAAAAGGTCTCGAAAAAGTGAACAGTTCTGACTGAAGCCACACAACCAATAAATAGCAGAGACAGCTCTCTGTCTTCGCCTCTGCCATGGGTATTCACAGCAGTGGGGATATTTGGGCTTGGAGAGAGGAGACTTGGAGAGACAGACAGACAGAGATCTTCAATGAGTTGAAAGAGGTTGAGGGTAAGAGGAAAGCTTCTTATTTCCCAGAACCCCCAACACATAGAACAGGAACCAATATGCCAGCTTTCTTCTTCTTAGTCACATATTAAATCAACGCACATTTGTTCTCTCCTCCCACCATACAAACAACATAAGTAATGTGGAAAATAATGAAAGATGTTTTATACAGAGAGCTGGTGCCAACTTCCTAGTGACATACAAGAGTTCTGCTTCTGGCCCTCCTGCCTTCTTCAGGATACAATTCTCCTTGACTTAGGTTAGCGCACTTTTCTTATCAACTCTGTTCCCAAAGGTATGTTAAAGTTTTACCACAGAGCAATGGGTCATTTCATTTTCATGAACAGTAGCACCTGTGAATACAGACTTATTGTCTGTGTTGTCAATGACTATTTTCCCAGCAAGACTAGACATAATGCAAGTGGGCCCATTGCTAACATACTGTCCTCAGTTCCAAATCCTCCATTCTTTGCCCTGCTTTGTGATACTAGAACTGGGCCCTGAGACATTTCTCCTTTGCTGGGTAGCTTGAGAGTTGTTTCGGCAAACAGGGCCCTAGAGGACCTCCTTGCCAGGCTGAAGCAGGAGGGAAGGACTCCCCTTTGCTTCCTCTCTCTTATTTTCCACACGCTTTGTGGTGCAGAGGGCTTTGTCTACCCTCCTGAGGGGCCACATACCAGCAGCAGCCCCTACTCCAGCATGTCACTGGGCCACTGGCAGAATGCATGTGCTGTAGCATCATGCTCTCTCCAAAGTGGACTAACGCTAGACATAAGGGTGGGGGTCTCTTCTAAGTTTCTAAAGGTATTTTCTTATTTTTTTATAAAATTGTATTGATTTGTTGGGGTAACAGTATGTCCTGAATGAATTCCACCCACTGCTGTTTTATGGACTCTACCCCCACCTCTATGCCAAAGAGATCCCAGACACCAAAGATTACAACTCCCATCATGCCATGGATCTGCTGTGACTCTTGACTTCTTGAAGGCGGGGTTGCTGGGAACT
The DNA here is from genome assembly GCA_004024925.1 of Scalopus aquaticus. Taxonomy (NCBI): domain Eukaryota; kingdom Metazoa; phylum Chordata; class Mammalia; order Eulipotyphla; family Talpidae; genus Scalopus; species Scalopus aquaticus. Next base: position 38,315 of record PVIJ01011217.1, on the reverse strand, counting down.
ATGGTGGACTTAAATAGCTATGCTGGGTATAAAACTGAACACTTGTGAGCCTGGAGGGGCTTTGGTCTTGCCTGCCTTCAGCATGCACCAAGGGTCCCAGTTCACATAGTGTTACCAATAAGATGTATTGACCAATTCTTCTTCTTCTTCTTCTACTTCTTCTTCTTCTCTCTTTCTCTCTTTCTCTCTCTCTCTCTCTCTCTCTCTCTCTCTCTCTCTCTCTCTCTGTGTTTGCACACACGCTCCACATCTTTTCATTCTCCCTGTAAATCTGTAAATAAAACTTTTACTAAACTTTCTATGTGTGCCTGCCCTTAGGTCTATTTCTGAGAATTTTTTTTGATTTCAGGGAAGGTCTCACACCCAGTCCATCCCATTTCCCTTTGGAGTTGCCCTGTAACAGATTTACCACTGATTTACAAAACTATATAAATTTCTTGGGGGACATCTGCCCCTCTGTGTGCTTATAAGCCTCACCTCACCTATCACCAATGTTCCGGGGCCTTCCCACTATCACACAGATGCCCTCCACCCTTCCCTCCCAACCCCCATTCCACCCCCCACTAATCACTATTTTTTTCCACAGTTGATTTGTTAGTTTGTTTGCTTGATTATTTATATTCCACAGACGAGAGAAACCATTCTGCATTTGTCTTTCACTTTGACTTATTTTGCTTTGCATAATCACCTCAAATTCCATCCATGTTTCACAAAAGGCAACAATCAATGGTTTTTTGGTAACTGAGTAGTATTTTATCAAGACTATCAATTGCAATTACTTTATCCAGTTGTCTGTCAATGAGCATTTGTGTCTTAACTGTGGTGACTAATGCTGCTGTGAACATAGTGCATAAATCTTTTTGAATTAGTGTTTTTGTATCCTTTAGAGAAATACCTAGGAGAGTCATTGCTGGCCCATACAGTATTTCCATTTGTAGGTTGCTAAGCAATCTCCATACCATTTTCCAAAGGGGCTGTACCAATTTACATTCCTATCCACAGTGAGTGTGTTCCTTTTCACCACACCCTTGCCAGTAGGTATTGTTCTGTTTTGTTGTCCTTTGGTTTTTTTGTTGTTGTTGTTGTTTGTTTGCTCTGTTTAGATGTAACATTGGTTTACAACACCATTTATGATTTAGGGGAATAGGTTCACACCTTGTCAGATAGATATACATTCCCATACCATCCCACCAAAGCACCCACAGACTTTTGCTCTAGACTACGGGGCACCCTCTCCTCTTTGTCTACACAACTCCCTCCCTACCCCTCTAGTAACCTCAGATCTTCAGTCATATTTCTAGGGTATTTCTTTGTTTAGTTTTGCCATTTCTTTTGTTTCTCTATATTCCATATATGAGAGAAATCACCTGTTTTTGTCTTTCTCCTCTTTCTCTTATTCTCATTCCTGCAGTCATAGACATGGCAGCTACTTCCTGCAGTCACTATCTGCATACTCCCTAGAGCTCTATTGTATCCCAGTAAGGGTGAACAGCCTTTTCACTTGATAGCAATTCCTTATGTTAAATGTTATCTATTTAAATTGTTGGCGTCATTACTATATCTTAGGTGAATAAATCTCAGCCTTAAAATTCTCTTTCTGTCCTACCTGCTACTGCCATATAAAATAAAGATTAATTGCAATTCTACTCATCCCTATTTCCAAAGTCTTAGAAATACCATATTCTATCTTTCATTCTCAAAGCCACCCACTCTAACCCAGAACTGTATTTTTTCATATCTACCTGTATTTCTACATTTTTTTGGTCTGTCTCCCTTCACTATAACCAACACACATTGTAAAAGTAATCATTCCCCATATCAGTTCCCATCCACACCTCTTCAGTGATATCTCCTGGAATGCAAAAAGAAATTGAACTCATTAGTGGATGTGACACAAAACAGTGGTTCCCCAAAGATATGAGACAGATACATGTAGGAGAGATAAATAGATTCAGGTAGATAGGCAGATCTAGATGAAGATACAGAGTTAGAAATAGAGATAGATATTGCTATAGATATAGATGGACATAGACAGATAGAGATAAATGATAGATGCAGAGCTAGAAAGATAGAGGTATAATTTAGGCAAGTCTCATCCTAAAGGTTGAAGGATCTGGACAAACACTGAGTTTAATATAAAATAAATCAAACTCCTTACCTGGATGTGGTGCAGAGAGAAGGAGATATATTGATGTAAATAGAGCTAGATAATTCTCTAGATATAGATAACTAGATCTAAAGATATGGACAGAGATATAGATACAGATATTAACATAGATGGGTAAAGAAATGGATATACAGATAGATGATCTATAGAGAGAGATAATTTGGGCAGGTTTCATCAGATCAGTTGAAAACTCGGAAGCAAACACTGAGGTTTCTCTAAAGAAGAAGAAATTCTGCTTCAAGCCCACAGGCTTTATCTTTTACCCTTTTATCTTGGGGTTTTCAGACTGTGGGCTGGGCCCACAGAATTTGGACTTGCCACCCCTAACAACTGTGTGAGCCAGTTCCTTGAAATGAATGTCTTGACATATATACATATCCACATATATTTTCCCCTGCAGTAAGAAGAATAACAGTCCCCCAAATACAGGAATCTTTCACAGCACAACCTAGATGTGTGTTTGATTGAATGGGGTAGAAGAACAGTAAGGAACAAATTCTGAGCCAGGGAATGACATCCTGAATGAACTCTACACCCTGCCTCTCTACATACTCCTCTCCCATCTTCACACTGACAAGGTCTCAGGTGCCAAGGACTACAACTTCCAGAATGCATGAACCCAACTTTCTGAGTGGGAGGTGGTCATTGTAAACTAGGGGTGGAGTTAAGCAGCCATTCTGAACACATGTGTTCTTGCTCTCTTGCTTTTCCAGCTTCAACTTTTGCTCTAGCATCTCAACTCAAGCTGAGATGTTGCTGGTAGGAAGTGTCAGTCAGTTAATCACTCTCTCTCTCTCTCTCTCTCCCCTCCACCCTTCTAATTCCACTCGTAAATAAGCCCCCTTTTTAAAAATTTCTCTCTGTGTGTCTGCTTTTGGGTCTTGCCTTGAGTTCTAAAATGTGCAGGTAAAGACTCACAGCCTAGATCACCCTGTCCCATCCCCCCCCACCCCGGGTTGCCTATAACAATACCAGGTGAAGTTGACACACAACTACCACACATGGCAAGGGAAAATTCAGATTCCACACGGGAGTAAGATTCTAATCAGCTGACCTAGAAAAATAACAAAATTATCCCAAGTGATCTGGGTGGGATTGTTAAATGTGGAGGAGGAAGAAGGAAGGTCAGCATTAGAGTAAGTGATGTGAGAAAGACCTAGAAAATGTTGCTGATAATGATGTCAAGAGCCACAGTCAGAGAACACAGAAACCTTTAGAAGCTAGAAAAGAGAGGAACATGGATTCTCCCCTAAAACCTCCAGAATTCAAAGTAGTCCTACCACCACCTTGATTCTAGCCCAGGAAGAACTATTTTAGACCTCCAGAATTATAAGATAATAAACACCTGTTGTTCTAAGGGACAAAGTTTGTAGTAATTTGTTATAGCAGCAATAGAAAATGGATACAGTGACTAAGAAAGATTTTAAGTTAATTTAGTACCAAGTTATCTTTCAAATACCATTTTCCATTTTTGAAGCCTACTCCTGCCTGTTTGGTTTTCTTACTGACTCATAAACATAAATGATAGTAAACAAGACCTTCAAACTTTAGGACTTTCCATCAACTTATGTTTTAAAGTTTAGATCAAATACTTCATTATCCAAACAGACAAACCAGAAAATTACAGTTCCTGGGGATTTTTTCTTTTTAACTCATCATATTTGTTTGTACTTCAAAAAGAGGTCAGTGCTTTTCCACACATCTTATTATTGTTTTTGCTTTGTTGTTTAACTCATGGCGTTTTTCACTTTTCCTGACAACATGTCTTTTGTACTTAGGAATATAAAATCTACCAAAGTTGGGATTTTTGTTTAAACTTCTTCATATCCCTAGCATCTAGGAAAAAAATTAATATATGTGTATACACACACACACACACACACACACACACACACAATATATCACACAGATAAGACTTTGTGATACACATCACACAGACATACATACATCATACTGTGCGATACATACATCACACAGACAAGACTAGAACAGATGCCAGTGAGTAGATTGTACTAGATGCTAAGCACTTACTATTTACTCCCATACTTAAAGAAGAATAAGGGTAAGAATGTTTATACTAGAAGACATGTAAATCTACTATAGTATACTCTTTCCCTAAAAGAGTCACAATTCAAAGATACAATGGCATTATATTACTACCAAAAAACTGTAGTACAGGATATTGTGGGAGTCAGTTTCCCCAAAAAGAGTTATTGATAGATAGGCTTTTCCCAAATGAGTCAGCCTCTTCCCACCTTGGTATGAGGACTAGAGCTCAGTTAAGGCCCGGGGAGCTTCAGGAAGTCTACTGTCACAATTGCACAATGCAGATTGTTTCAGGTTGAGGGCAGTGAGGGTCCTGAAGGCTAAGAGGAGGTTTTGTTTCTGCTCAAATCCTTCTCCCCTCCTAAATGAAGATGCAATCATTATTTTCGCTTTTGTCACCTAGAAGATAACTTTCTTGGAAGGTCTCGCCCAGCTGTAGATTTACCAGTAAATGTGTCCTCTCTAAGAATCTCATCCCCTCCTTGACTGTCATGTGACGTCACCCCCTCTCTATCCTTGACACCCCATGTCCTAAAACCCAAGATAAGTATTCCTGGCCCTCCATTATTCTTCACAATTTACAACCATGCCAATTCTCCATATATAGTTTATTGTTTCTCCTTTGTTCACCCGTTTAATGTTTTGATTACTTGTCCAGCCTTAGAAGAACCTGGGGCTGGGGCATGGACAGGATAATTTATTCTGAGCCCTAACAATGGTATTGGTTCAGTTAAATTAAATCAATCAAATAGATTTAAAAGTTCAGCAACCAACAAAATATCATTGGGATTTTGTTATGTGAAAAAGGCAACAAATGAGCCTAGATTGGGACAGTCTGTATTTTTCAAAATATGATGATGAGGAAATTAGCAACATATTTAAAAGTTCAATTTCTACTTCTTCACTCTATATGCCGAAATTAATTCCAGATAGAGTTAAGATTTAAATGTTTTTTATCTCCTCCTTCTTGGTAATGGTGAGTTAGATTATTCAAATCTGCCACAGGAAATAAGTAAAATCACTGAGTGAAATTTTTTTCAATATCTTTTTAACTGCATCAAAGAGCAGCAGATAGAAAGGAGTTAAAGGCAAATAAAAGTTGCATATCCAGAGAGCAATTTTTTGCTCAAATCCTTTTGAGCTGCTTTTGCTCTAAACATATTTGCCAATTCAGGCAAACTTGAACTTTTGTTAGTGACCTCCTGGGGGAGAGTTTGCATCGAAGAAATATTTGAAGAGATAAAAAGCTAGGAAATTTTCAGGACTCACTGGGACAGCAACACACAGATTTGAGAAGTCAAAGGAATTCCAGGTTGAATAAATAAAAAGAAAAAACCCTAGATATAACAAAATGAAAGTGCAAAAAACCAAGAAAAGAAAGAAAAATCTTTAAACAACTGGAGGAAAAGAACAAAGGCTGCTTTCCTGAAAAGAAACTCTTTTGAGACTGACAGAACATCTCTCTAGAAACAATGATTACTTAATAGATTCTTAAATTACATAGTCAATGTCTGCCTCCAGCCTGAACTTTAAGTTTTACTCTTTGCCCGTTTCCCTCAAAGGGAAGGGAAAGATTTAGTTGTAGATTTTTGCCATAAAGCTAGGTGGAGCATCCTTTCATCAGAGTTTAAAACTAGGGAGAACATGTGGGTTAGCTCCCTGGCTAGGGATTAAGCTCATGCTACAATGAATTGAACTGGTGCTGCAGAGGCTGCCAATAGCTTTATAGTGCTGAGACTTAACCCCTGTGCCACCAGGGAGACCTCACATGGCACAGCAGATCTCTCCTGCCTCACACGCTGCTCCCCTCAGCAGTATATTTCAGTCCATCGGCCTGTATTGCTTCCCACTCTCTCTCTGGTGAATTCTCTCACCCCCCTCACCTCTGGCTTATACCCCAGCTATTGTATGCATAAATAAATCTTAAAAAAAAAAAACTAGGGAGAACAAAGCCCTCAGGGCAGCTGACAAGCACACATTGTCCTGATTTAAAGTAAACCACCTTCCTAGCAGAGTGCATTTACAGTGTTTCCTCCAGAATGTGAACTTCATTCATAAGAGTGGCACCTTTCAGTGATGGCCCTATGGGTAGGGCAATGAATTAGTTCTTGGTGTAAACAATCCAATTCTATATTCACAAGCACTCTGTCAAAAAAGTCTTTTTATCTCCATTTGACAACAAAACTGAGGCCAAGAGAGATTTCACACATTTTACATGATTTCACAGCAAATGAGGACAAACCCAGAAATTTCAGTTTCTCTCACGCCCAAGTCCTGTGCTCCTTGCTCCTCATACTATCTCCCCAAAGGATTCACAATTCAAAGACACAATGATATAAATCACACATTACTACCAAATAATGGTCTATTGCACACTGCAATAGGTGTTGGTCTATTGCACACTGTATGAAACACACATACACAAATCATTATATACTTTTCCTAAATTAAAAAAATTATTCTCAAATTCAGATGTTTGTACCTAGGGAGTAATGAATGTTCCCCTATCCAAATGTCATGTTTAGAAGGATAGAACATTCCGTAATTACACATATGCCACAATAGGCCACTTGCTGAGGACTATTTCAGGATGTGAGTTTCCTGACAAAAGGCTATATCTGTCTAAATACTGTGGAATAACAAAAATATGTATATAATAACAAGCATACTTCTTGTAAAAAATAATTCTTGCTAGTTCACACTGAAGATTGCTGCTTGTTTATGTGGTAGAAGAAGTGTTTACAGTATTTTACTGTCAAATAAGAGAACTTTTTATAAGGCACCGGATTCTGAATCTGTATAACCCAATTTCAAATCCTTTTATGGATAAATATCTCATAACCTCCGGTTACTTAGCAATGGAAAGCGTTCAGGGAATGGTGTGCAGTAAAGCAAGTCAGCATGACAGGGACAATTACTGGTCATTTACATAGCAGACAATTCACAAAGCAAAATACTTATAAAAACTAGTGGATACTAAAATTGTAATAAGATTTCTGAGGTTAAGAGGGAGGGGTGAGGGCCTCCCTGGTGGCGTGAGGGGTTAAGTCTCAGCCTATGAAGCTATCAACAGCCACTGCAGCAAGAGTTCGAGTTCAATCCCCCACAGGGGAGATTCCCACATGGCCCAGCAGACCTCTCCTGCCTCGCCCGCTGCTCCCCTCAGCAGTCAATCTACCTGTCCTGCTCCCCAATCTGTCTCTGGTGAATCCTCTAACTCTCCCCACCCCCCACCTCTGGCCTCAACCGCAGCTCTTGTATGCATAAATAAATCTTAAAAAAAAAAAGAGAGAGGGGGTGGTGAGGGAAGAGTCCAAGGAGGATGTGGGGTGCTGGGGAGGAAATGTGTACACAGGGATTGGCTTGACCTTCCTGTGCATCTCAGCAACTTTATGAGAAGAACAAAGTCCAGGGAACCGCATCTCCAGCTGGAGCTCCAGAGCAAGACACACGAACAGGTCTGGGTTTGACCTAGGCTAAAACCCAGAAGCAAAGAATAAATGGTTATTATACGCCACTGAAATCCTATGATGTTTGTTATGCAGCAAAGGCATGACTAATACAACACCTGGCACACACTCATACTAAAAATATATATTAATAGAAGGTCAAAAAATATCAAGTGGGAAGAATTTTCATCAATTGAATACTTCTCATCTCTGGTGCCTGGACTTCTGCGTTAATGTTCAGCATTTGTTGCTGCTGACCCTTAACTACCCTTCTGGTTTCTACTCTGCTCTGTGCCTACTGATGCCAATGGGTCTTGGCTTTCCAACGCCACTGCCTCCTGTGACTGACTTCTGCTACTTAGCCACATGTGGCTCCCTATCCTGATCCAAAACTTGACCTTGACTAACCCAGACCTAGCCTCCTGCCATGTCTGAATTCTATAGCAACCCATAGCCTGATCCTGCATGAGCGAGCAGGTCTTTTCAGAGCAATAAAAAGCAGATAAACTTGAATAAGAAGGACTAAGACACTGGACAGGGCTAAGAGGAAAATAAGTAGTTTAGAAAATATGTAAAGTATGAAGAAAGAACAAACTACCAATAATCATCCTAAAAACCCAACCAGACACGTATGATCATTTATCCAAGAAACCTAGCTACAAATCATTCTGATGTTTTACCCAGCAGGAGGTAGAATTCATTCCCATTGTTCTCTCAATGTTCTATTCCCAGAAGCCAGCAATGCCCTCCAACGGAGCTTGACTGCTACCTTGAGAAATCACAAACCAGATTCCAAAGTCTGTTAGATGAAGGAGACAATGGACAAAAAATAGCATCCCATGATATGGAAAACCTGTGTTGCAGAATAGATGGTCCTCCCCACTTTACAGAAAGTCCATCTTTGTCCTCAATAGCCCTGCCACATGGACAATCCAGCATGGCTTCAGCATTGACAGCTGAAAGCTCCTGAGTGTGAAGCCTTTGTAACTGCTTCTTTTGGATTCATTTTGTAAATACTGATCATTTGACACAAAAAGTACAAAGCTCTCAGAAACCATTTTCAAATCATCAGAGCTTCTTGTCCTTTTCTGATGGTTCATTCTGCCTCATCACTCTTCTCAGTGAAATCCATTTCCTTTATGGGTTTACTGAATCAATTCATGTAAGGTACAGAGTCAATGTTCTTGAGAATGGCAAAAAGAAGGAAGGAGGGAGGGAAGAAGGAGAAAAGGAAGGGAGGGAGGGAGGGAGGAAGAGAGGGAGGGAGGGAGGGAGGGAGGGAGGAAGGAAGGAAGGAAGGAAGGAAGCCTCCAGATTACAGGATGTATTTTATTTTGAGTTCCTTTCTTTATTTTGTGGTATTAATTTGTAGACACTTTCTTGTTTGCTGAAACCTGAAAAGGGTTTATTTTTCAAACTTTTTTTTTTAAGATTTATTTATTTGTACATACAAGCTGGGGTACAGGCCGGAGGTGCAGGGTGGCGAGAGGGTTCACCAGAGACAGAGTGGGGAGCAGAACAGGCAGATCAGAAATACACTGCTGAGGGGAGCAGCGGGCGAGGCAGGAGAGGTCTGCGGCACCATGTGGGATTCTCCCTGGCTGGGCGTCAAACTTGCATCGCGTGCTGCTGAGCTGCTGACAGCTCCACAGCGCAGGGCTCAACCACTGCACCGCCAGGGAGGCCCTATTTTTCAAACTTTTTATTGAAGCACAGCATACAGCCACAAAAAGTGCGCTAGTTAAAGAAACGACCAGTGTATCTAGGTCAAGACACAATAAATTACTTTTACCTTCTTTTGAAGCTCACATAATTGGAGTTTTGCAGCATGTACACATATGTGTTTGTCTTCTTCCACAAGATTATGTCATCTTTATTCATTTGCATTGTGTCGTTGTAGTTAAATTAGCTCATTGCCGCAAAGGATTTCATTTTATGAAGATACTGTATCTTATTTATCCATCCTATTGTTTATAGACACTAAGGCTGCTCCACTTGGGGGCTATTCAATGTAATGATTTGCAAACACTCTTATATTTCCTTTGGTGAACATGTGTCTGTATATCTGCTAGGATTGTCTCCGGTAAGGACCACTTTCATTTAGAAAATCTACCTAACAAAACAACTCTGAATATTCTTAAAGAATCTGGTATCTCTAAATTCCAAGTTCCATAGCCAAATTTTCAGGAAGAGTCCTTCCTTATTTGCAAAATAAACAGATTTTATAGAAAAGGTTTCCCAAACATTGAAACGTAGCCAAGTATTAATAACATAAGAGATGTTGCAGAAAGGAATATTAACACAAATGATTTGTACCTTAAGTTCAACTTGGGGGAATGTTTGAAATTTTAATTTTCTTAATATACTTTAATCTCTATAGAAAATGAATTCTGGCAGCCAGAACCCAAAGCCAAGCAGTTTCTGCTTCAGTACAGTCCAATTTTACTCTCCAGAGGACTAGTTGATTGAAGGTCACATTAAAGGAACATAAAAATAAGATTCAGCCAGTTGTCAGTGATCTATCGGCAACCTTTCCCCCTCCAGGACACTCCAGCACAAAGGATGTCAAGGGAAATTTGTAACAACAGTCCTGTTGCCAAAGGTGGGCCTCCGCCCCACGGCACAGAAGCCAATAACATGCCCCCAGCTTGTGTGAAAAGAGATAATTTAATGCATGTTCACCTGGCAGGAGACTGGAAGCAAAGCTCTCAAATCAGTCTCCCCAAAGATGGGGCTTTGGGTTGTATTGAGGAGATAAAAGGTTGTTTTTTTTTTTCCTAATGAAAGCAGGTAGAGTCTGAGTGCTTGTTTTCTGCTAAGACACGGTGTAATTCGAATTTGGGTTCAAAACTACAACAAATCAGAGCACCCCTTGCTTTTGAATGTTGTCCCTCTAACCATGAGTCAGGCATCTTCGGTCCAACTTCTATGGCTATTTTTTCATTCCTGGCCATAGAAGTCACCTCAAAGACAGCGAACACATGTCTGAAACTATCTCTGAAAACACAACTTGTCAATAATAAAAATTCTGGTTTTTCCTTATTTAAAATGGGTAGGAGTATTTTTGCCCCATTGTTTCATTTTCACAAGCCTGACCTATTATTGCAGAGAAGCAGGAATGATAGCGACACCACAGTGTGAGCGATGGACATAAAACCATCTTTGTTGGAAATACAAAATGGTCCAGCCACTTTAGAAGATGGTTGGGTGCTTCCTGGATGAAAGTAAATCTAGTCTTAGCATAAGCCCCACTAATCATGCTTTTTAGCATTTGCCCAAATGAGTTGAAAACGCATGTCCACACTAACTGGGTATAAACATTTACAGCAACCTTATTCATAGTTGCCAAAACTGAGAAGCAACCAAGATTTCCTTCAAGAGGTAAATGGGTAAACCAATTGTGTAGTGCATGTGTACAGTGGAATAGTGTCCAGAGAAAAGAAGAAATGAGCTATCAACATCATTGAGACACACACCATGTACCGTAGGATGGCTAATTTCAAAAAATAAAAGGAAAACAAAGCAAGCATTTGCTAAGGGTGGGAAAAAATCGGGGCCCTTGTGCATGGTTGGTGAGAGTGGAAAGTGGTACAGTTGCTATGGAAACAGTACAGCAGTTGCACACATACACACACACACACAGAGATGGAATTAGAATTAGCATAGGGCCCAACTACAGGAGCTTAAAGAGGTGTTTGCACAGTCATGCCCATACAGCATTATTTACAATATCCAAATATTCGCTGACAGATGACCTCCTCTGCCACCTCGGTGCCTTTGCCCCACAACCCTAACAGCCTCCTATCAGCCCAGCCTGGGCTGACCTCACTTCGATGCTGTTTGGATTGTGGTGCTCCCACGGTGGCGCCCTCCTCCCATCTCTGCCAGGGAAGGACAATGTCTCTCCCACCAAGACCATGGGTTGCCCTTGATTCTCCAGTGTCCCACTGAAGTCTCTGGTGCCCTTTCATTGGGTCTGAGCTCTCTAACTCCCATCTCCTCCCCTTGTCTGAGGAATCTGACACAAGTACTTGGCACTGGATGAAGTGTCACTTGAGCTTTGAGCCAATCCCATTTTGGTGGACTTTTACCCATGAGGAGTTGGATAATATTGGGTGTTTGACTTAGATATTATATTCTTTGTCTTCTCTATCTTTTCTAGTTGTATTAAAGTTTGTTTCCACAAAAGACAAAAAAAAAAAAAGAGGGATGCTAAACAGAATCACACACCAAATACGCCTTCATGATGGACTCAGTCATTGATCTGGGAGGGAGGTGATGCCTTCTGCCTCCCTCCCCCCTCTGATGCTTTCCTGATCACCAGAAGCACCATCTAAACCATGGAAACCTCATGTGTTAATGCCAAGATTGTGAATACCTCGTCCGTAACCACTTGAGGACCTTGAAGCTGTTTTTTCCAATAGCATCATTTATTTCACATGACATGGACCCCTCAGGAATCTGCCCTGGTGTTTCAGGGTTCTCTGGAGCTGGGGCTCCCAAATACTAGTCCGTATCAAAGCTCATTCCACAATGAAACAAGAAAAATAAAGAGAACCATATGAGTTTTCACATAGCTTTATCTTAATGATTACCTTTTGTTGGAGATTAAATGTCCCTTCACATGATGCATTGAGGTATTTAAATATCAGTTTGTTAATGAAGTGATGGTAATCAAAAACAAAAAAAAGGGGGGGGGGTTGTTTTGTTTTGGTCTTATTTAAGTAAACAGAAATCCAGCAACATTTGGTTAGTCCCAACAGGTTTTTTGAAATTTCCTGATCCATAAAAATCCAAAGTCATTGTACTAGATGACATACTGATTATGCTCCTCTCCCCTTTATCTAAGAGTCTGAAGTGCACATATGAAAAAGCAGAATACTTGAAGTCTCCTTCTCACTTAGAAACTATCTACACCCAAAAGATCCCTCCACACCCTCCAGCACCAAACTTCTGCTCGAGCAGTCAATCCAGACAGACTCTACTGTGCTGCTTCCACTTATCATCCCTTGAATTTGACGACTAAAATCAGGCAACAGGAAGGAGAAGGGAGAGCCCCAAATTGTTACGGAGTTTGGGATCTGGCCATTCACCACTCACAAGCCACAGGGAAGGGTGAAACTCTACCCCTCGTTCAACCAGAGCAAACCCACTTTTATATTTTCTTACTGTGTGTACATTTCATGTTTCCTGTCAAGAAAAAAAATGCAGTCTTTTTTAAGTTTGCAAATTGCTCCTAAATATGAAAATGTTTTATATGCTATTAGGCACCAAGCAACTGTAAATAAAGATTTTTCTACTCTATGGCAAGGAGAATGAATGCTGCTCATTTGCAGAGACAGGCAAACTAACCTGTAAGAAGATTGTTTTACAGATGAGAAAAGTGAGGTATAGTCACACAACAAGCAACACCTGAGAATGACTCGTTCCAAAGCCTCTGCTTTTCCTTCCTCATCAGTTTCTCGAACTTTCCAGCCAGTGCATGTGGTTGGCCCTCCCATGCCCAGTAACACCACCCTCTTCCTAGCATGTCTTCAGGGCCTCAGCAGAAGCCACTGCGGGCCATTTAGGCTTTTGCTGTTATTAAAAATAATTTCCTCCCTATCTGCAGACTTCTAGTGGAAACCCCCGTAACGAAAGATATAATACAAGAAAAAACAAGAAGTTTATTAACATGGGCACCTCATGTACATGTGAAGATTTCCAGAGAAAAGAAACAATTCCCCAAGGTCACTTAGAATTCAGTCTTAAATATGATCTTAATAGGGGAAAGGGAGGGGTGCGGTGGCAGACCTCTCAGGGCAGAATAAACGATTTTTAGGGAAGATGAATGGGGCCTCCCTAGAGCAGATGGGAGGCGTGATGGGCTGTGACAAAATCTGGCTCTGGCCCAGACTTCTAGTCTCTTCTCTGCGCAGAGTCAGCCTTCTCTGGTTGAAGCAACAACCAGGGAGGGAATGTGTAAGAAATGAATTTCTTTTGGAGGGTCTGCTGCAGGCAGAGAAGAGTTCGAAAAAGGTTCTCCCTGTATTTGTCCAAAATAATCAATACACCAAATTGCTAATTTGGGGGAGCAATGTCCTAGAAGACAGGCATATTTTCAGGTGACATTTTGCGATGCTTTGACACTGTCAAAAAATATGTTTTCAAATGATTTTTTTAAATCATTTATTACTTCTTGGAAATCATTTCAAATTGTCAAATGTATTCCTGATCCCTTCCACGGCTCCCAAGGCATGGGGGCTCCAGAGCTCTGTGGAGAGAGATCTTTAGGAGAAAGAAACCGCCCAAGCTCTCATCCCTAGGGACTGGCTCCGTGGTGCATCTTCTCTCTCCCCTCACCAGCACATATGGGTACGCCCGTTGCTTGAAAAATGATTGTCATCTTTCTCAATAATTCTGATGCACTCTATTTTTAACAGCAAGCTAAAATACATTAGGGGAGGCATCTAACGTTTTGAAGTCGACATTTAGGAGTTATATAGAACATCCCTCCTCCCTAAATTTGATTTACCATCTGTGTTCATTCTCAGTGTTGTGAAGCATCAACAAGGGTATATATTTCATTTTGGGGAGAAATGAAATTAAAAATAAGAGCTCTTTAAGCTGCCTCACACCTGATTTCCTGGGATTTGAAATGAGGAAATCAGCTCCATGGGTCCTGCCAGTTCCTTCCTGGGACGGAGCACAGCAAGGGAGCATAGAAACAGACAGTCCATTGGAAATAAACACATTGTACGTCAGAGGCCTCCCAAACAGGAAAGCTGAATTATAATTAGCTCTCTCAACACCAAACAGGGTCACACTTGGATTGAGGTGCTGCAGGTAACTCTCTACCTGATGAAATTTCAGGAGCAACAGGAAAGACCCCAAAACATCTTCCCTCTCCTCTGCCTTATGCTTGCTAATTTTATAGCCATTTTGTTGAGATGACACTGGCGTGGCATAAACTGTCATTATTTAATAAACTGTGTGATTCCATCAGATTCAGCATTTGCACCCACACAAAAGTATCACTACAATCAAAATAAACATTTTATTCCCCTGTGGCCCTAGCTAATCCATCTCCCATCTGCCTCTACCAGCAGGTAACCGCTACACTGCCTCCTGTCAATATAGATTAGTTTGCATTTTCTAGAATTTTATAAAAACAAAATCATACCGTTTTTTTCACACTGTTTCTTGCATGCAGCATTGTGATTCTGAAATTCTTCCATGTTGCGTCTATCAACATTTTACTGGTTTTTTTTAAAATCTCTTAGTCTGTATTTTGTTTCACATGGTAGGAACTAGATTGAATATTTCTTTTTAATTGAGCTGTCGTTTTTAATCTCAATTCTGACTTAACCTTATAATGTAATTCACATATTGCGCTGTTTTTACTAAGATAATGCTGGTTTACAAGACTGAATATTATTTGGGGGTACAGGGTCACACCTCTTCAGATATATGTGACCATACCATACCTACTACCAAAGCCCCCATTATCATAATCCTCCACCAAAATCCTCTGGACCCCTCGTCAATTAACTCCCTACCCCTCACTCTTCCCCTCTGGCAGCCTCAGTTCTTCAGATTTCTAAGTGTCTGTTTTGGTTTAATTTTCATCTGTTAACAAGTAGTGTTCCATCACAGGGATAGAACACAATTTGTTGATAAATTCGTCCTTGGTGGATATTTGTGTTGTTTCTAAATTTCAGCTATTACCAAGAAAGTCACTCCAAATATACATGTGTAAGTCTCTGTACAGACACTTACTTACTTTCCTAGGTAAATTCCTAGGAGTGGAATTACTGGGTTGTGCGGTTGATACACGTATAGCATTTAAGAAAGTTTTCCAAATGGTGGTAAATTTTGTCTCCTCCCAGCCACATGTGAGAGTTTCAGTAGCTCCAAATCATGGTCAACACTGATACTTTCAGTATTTGATAAAATATGATTTTGTCTCTTCCTTTTCCATCTTGTAACCATTTATTTCTTTTTCTTGCCTTACTGCTCTGGCTAGAACCACTGTTGCATGTTACAGTGTTCAATAACAGTGGTGAATGAGGACATTGCTTGGCTCCTGATCTTAGGGAAGCATTCACTCTTTCACCATTAAATGTCAGCTATAGGTGATTAATAACCTTTATCAAGATTATAAAGTTCCCATCGATTCCTAGTTTCTGAGTTTTTATTGTGAATAAATATTGGATTTTGTCGCTTTTCCTCTATCTATTGAGATGACAATATGATTTGTCTCATGTTCATTTTTCATATAAACATTTTTAGAGTAGTTATAAGTTTACAGCTGGACTGAAAGATACACAGATTTCTCATATTTATTGTATTCTGTTAATAGGGTAAATTGATTTTAAATGTTAAGCCAGTCTTATAAGATAAAACCCACTTGGTCTCTTTGATATATTGGTGAATTTGACTTGCTAAAATTTTTTTCAGATTTTTTTCTATGTAAATTCACAAGGAATATTGGTCTACTGTTTCTTATAATGACTTTGGGTTTAGTTTCAGGTAATTCTATACTCAAAGAATGAGTCAAAAGAATTTTTTCCCTAATTTCTCAGAGAATTTGTTTAAATTACTCCATATCATTTTTTTCCCTTAAATTCTTGGCAGAAATCACCCACAATGCCACCTTGTCATGGAATTTTCCTTTAGAAGGATTTCTAGCTACACTTTAATAGATGTAATAGATGTATGACTCTTACTTATCTATTACTTCATGAGTAAGCTTTGGCAGTTGTTGCTTTCAAAGAATTTATGCCATATAAATTGTGAGATTATTTGCTTTTAATTGGGGTAAGAATTTATTTTTTATAAGATTACTGGTTAAATTTAAATCAACCATCTTGATATTTGTTTGCTATATGTCACATTTTTCTTTGCTTCCCTTTTTTGTCTTCTTTTGTATTAAGTTTTTATGACTTCATCATTTTAATTCCTTCTAAGTTGTAAGTATTTTGTTTGCTAAGCAATTGCCTTAGGGTTCACACTATGCATGTTTAACTTATCACAGTCTACATAACAAGGAGCATTGCATTATTACTTCACCTAAAGAGCAAAGACTTTACACAGTCAAATTCCATTTGCCCCTCCCAGCCTCTCTGCTTTATTGCCACACAATTTACTTTACATATGTCCTATCCCTTTTGGTTAAGGGGATATGATTCTTGTCACTATGCAAACACCCCTTTGGGTTCATATTCACTGGTGTGTGAATGAAGCATCTGAACAGGTTTTGATGAAAAATGAAGATGGGAAGAGAGCTTGACAGTTCTAGGTGAATGAGCACAGCACCCAGGGATGAACAGAACAAAAGAGAGTACACATCTGTTTTAAAATTTTGAGAAGACAGTCCTGGCCAAAGGCTAATGGTTTAAGAATCCCCATCAGTTTTTCCATTAGACTGTTCAAAATTAAAATGCTGGGACATTAAGAGCATCTCTGCACTTAAAAGTTAATAGAAGTAGTCAGGTTGAAGAGAATATCAGATCATAAATGTATTATGCCTACAACTAGTTAATTCAAAAATCAGCTGATTCCAAGAAGAGGTCACGCTATTGATACCATATGAGCTAAACAAGAGGTGAACTGAATATGTGCTCTTTTTCACTTTTCCAGCTCTTATCTTTAACATTATATAGGTATATTATTTTCTCAGAGACCAGGACGAATTTATAACAGAATTATAATGAAGTTACAAACAAAGGAAATTTCACCAAACATTATCCTATAAACAGGATAGTCTATTCATCAGAAAGTTTTAAAATAAACTTTTGACTATAAAATATGAAAATTTGCAAAAAGACTCAATAAATATAAAGCCTCCCTCTCTCTTACCATCCTTCCTACCCACTCCCACTCGCCCATCTGTCTGGACTCCAACACACAGAACAGGAAGAGACTGGAAACCCACCAAGTCCACGGTCTTGGCAAGACTCCCAGTAGTCTTAGGGTTCAGGCTTAAGGGTTAGTGTCCCTAGATTTTCAGGGCATCATAAGAATTTGATGGAGAATTTGGGGGAGAAAGGAACCATCGTAAGTAGATAATCCTGGGGCTATGTTTCCCAAAAATGAATTTGCCAAAATAGTTTAGAAAAGTTTCTCTAGGTCACTCATGCCTGTAAGGAGATAAGTATCTTCTAGTGTTTGGATCACTAATAAGCTTCAGGCTCCTTTTTCCTCCTCCCTTCCCACTCCCTAGCATTTTTCTTTCCCCGTTTTTCCTCCTTGCCATCACTCCTTCTCTTTATTTCTTTTCTCCCTCCTCCTCTCCTTTAAATAGCAGCGTGAGAAGCATGGACGTAAGGGGCAGCTCTCTGAGTTCAATTCCTCACTCCGCCACTTTATAGTAGAGAGACTTCAGCCTCTTCCCTACTTCCCTGTGCCTTCGTTTCTTCATCTGAAAAAATGAGGATAGTAACTATTCTGAGTCCCCAAGATAGTAAGAGAATTAAGTAATGCTATAAAGATATAAAACTAATTTATATGAATTAATTATATAAAAATAGAATGTTAACTAAAGATATAAAAACATTTAAAACAAGCCCAGACATTGAGTATATTCACCATGAGGATCAGTCATCACCACCATCACCACCATCACCACCATCACCACCATCACCATCATCACCACCATCGCCACCATCACCATCATCGCCACCATCACCATCGCCACCATCAATCACTACTTAAGAAACATGTATTCCCCTGGGAGACTGTGGAAGAGAGAAATCCTTCACTTTTTCTACATTTTTCTTCTACCCACCTTCCACTCTGACCATTTCTGGGCTGTAAGTACAATGTAGGGCCCCCTGGAAGAGATCCTCGCTGGGTTACCCTAAGCTAGCCGGCAGGTCTCCAAGAGCAGAGCATGGGATTCGACAGACCAGCCACTAACATTCCATGTCCCACGTGCAGGCATCTCACTTCAACTCTCAACTCACCTGTGACTTAAGGGATTTAAAATCAAAATCCCTAAGTTCCCCCATGCTATCTCAAATCCCATAGTTTATTCATGGGATCTTTGTGTTTGCAAGATGCATGGTTACAAGTTGAACATTAAGAAATGATTAATTCTGCTTTGATTGGGAGTTGGCAGGACAAACCTGTGGATTGGTTTCATGGGACATGATCTCTGGGGCTCTTGCCAACCCACTTCACGTCCCCAAATCAGTGTGCTGCTGGGGATGATCAGTAAATATCTCTTAAGTAAGTGAATGAAACTCTACCTGGCACCATGTGAGATTAGACAGTAATAGAAACAGTGGACCACAGAAAACCTACCCAACTTACCCAAAGGGTGGAGAAAGGTAGTTAATGCCTGGGCATGGAGCATACCCAGCACTCACAAGAATTTGGAGAAGGAAAGTGATCATTGACTTGATGTCAGACTAAAAGTCAGTGTGATTAATAAGTTTGAGCTACAACAAAGTTTCTTTCAAGGCTCCCCAAAGCAAAGCAGGATCAAATGACGTCTCACTGTCTGCATGTTTTTATTCACTGCCATTAACAGTTGGCAAGTGACTTCTAGGCTCATAAACTTCATGTATGCCCGTCATCAAAGTCCTTGGGGGCTACGTGTTTAACTGTCTCCCATTCCACAATAATTACATGACATTAAAGAAAGGAGTTAGTTACTTTTCAGTTGCTGGAAAATAATCAAGGCTGTTGGAGTGAGAACTGAGTGCGTCCTGCACCACGATTCAAGATGCTTTGGTCTTTGAGATTATCTTATATGTAAATTAACCTCCCTTAAAAGCATTTTAAGTTATATCAAATCCTTTCTTTTAACACAATGTGAACCCTAATGACTCTCAAATGTTTCAAAAGGTAACCATCTCAGGATCTCCACTCAAACTCGATGAAAAACTGATTTTTGAAAACCTGTCAGAAGGGACAGCCTCCACATGCTGGAGACATAAATTAGAACACTTTATTTGGTTAAAAGGCCAGGGTAAAATTTTTCTCTGGCATTATTGATAGATGTCCCAATCTGTCTTCGGATCATGCAGACAAGTTTCCAATTTATTCATAGAACACATTTCACACCTCCTGTGTGTCATGAGTTTAATATGCTTCCTACAACATATTGTATCAAAATGCATAACTGAAATTGCTTCTGTTATGAATTGTTTAAAAATAACAAAATTCTGAAATCCGATTAATACCGACTTAGACACTTTCATATTGAAAGATGGTGAAAGATTTTCATTTATTTTTGCAATTACTGTGTAGGGAAATAAATCACTGTCATACCTTATTTCAGTGTTAATAAGGACAAGGTTACTTTCTTTTGAAAGATTTTGATTCTACTCCCTTTCCAAAGCCTGCTATGATTTAACAAAATGTTTTTGGTCCATAATCCAATTGTTTTTTATCATTGGGTCATTTCTGCATTCTCAGCAGTTTAATTAGACCAGTTTCATGCAGTTTGGGATACATGCTGGCTAAAAGGTTGAATTATTTTTCTCACTGAATTTTTCCACTTGCTATAAAGAAGGGTCTGTAATTAGATATTCTTGCTTTCCTAAAATCTTTTTGCTGGAGAAGTTCAAGGTGCATAACTTTCTCTCATTGATAGTAACTGGATCATGTTGTGACTAAGTGTGTCACTGAGGTCTCATTAGCACAATGTTAATAACCCGAGTTATCAAACCAAGACACTTTCTATTTGGGGCAGTAGTCCCTCAGGTACAATTGCCAGACGCCCAATTAAACTGACTTAGTCAAAACAGTGTTGATTTGGCTCCTGGAAGAAAGTTCAGGGGCACCACTGGCGTCAAGGGCAACTGAATTTGTTGACTCCAAACATAAAATCAGAGTCTGGTACCTCACACTCTGCTCAGCTCATTTTCAATAGGCTGGCTTTTCCCTCAGGCAGACTCTTCTACAAATTCACAGCAGGCAGTTAACAACAGTAGAAGGCATGTCTCTTCCAAATTCCTAGGCAGATCACTCATATGCCCGTATTTCACTCAGTAAAGAGGCCACAATCAAACAGGCCACTCTCACTAGCCAGGAACAGGAGATGAAACCAAGCAAACCCAAAGGGATGACTCCATTGGTGGGTCCTCACCCACAAACTTACAACTGCAGGACACAACCCAAAAGCAGTCACAGGTGAAACAACAATAACCAGCTTTATTTACACAGGGAAAGAGAAAAAGGGAGAATGAGAGAGAGAGAAGGGAGCGTATTTACAGGCTGGTACATAGTCAGATTCCATCTGTCCTACCCCACACAGCTTCCATTGAGCAGAGACCAAGGTCCTAGCCCAAGCCACGCGTGGGTACCTGTTGGCTTCTCTGCAAACACCCCTCCTCGCTAGCAGTTTAACTGCCAAATGCCCAGCAGTTCAGCTGCCAAAGCCCCAGCAGCTTAACTGGTCAAAGGCCTCAGCAGTTTAATTTCCAAAAGCCTCAGCTTTGCTCTTATTTCCCACCAGCCCCCATTCAGTAAGTAGAATTTGAGAAATTCCACCTTCTACCATTAAGTTGGCTCTGAGCACACCCACAGGTTCAGCGGTTGCTTCTCATGGTCCTCTTACAGTAACACACCCATCCTGGCTTCAACAGAGCGGTCAGACCCTCCTCAACACCTGCACTGAGAATGGAAGAAGGGGGTCAGCCAGCTCCCACTTCATCATTAGAACATCCCTCTATGAGCCCTGAGATACCTGCATGAACTGGACCGAAATCATGGTGGAGTGGAGTGATAGGTCCTCTGGTGATAAGCCAGACCCCGCCATGCCTGGGGCACCAGGCATTCAAGCTAGCTGCCTGATGCCCTCAAAGCCAGCCCACTTGCCTGCCAGGATTATTGATTATTATCAGTATTACCAGGAGCAGAATGCTCCCTCCCCAAATTCCCGGCTCACAGATGATGAAATGTAATAAAATAGCTGTTGGTAAGCCTTTAAGTTTTATCCCCTCTAGTCTTTAAAAAAAAATCACCCAATTGCCCTAAATATCAAAATAACAATATGAGATGCCATATTTTTTATGGGTAACCCAAGTGAAAGGTGACCTGAAAGCTGCTATTGATTTAAGATCTAGTTTAGCCCTCAAAAAGCCTCTGTAGAGTAGACTGCTCCTAACCATCCCTCCCCGCTCTAACCTCTCCTAGACTCTTTCCTCGCAAAGCCCCTAATTGTTCTCTCTCTCCAACAATACAGGAGCAGACCTTTCTTAGCTGGCTCCTGGGTAGCTCGGGGCGGGGGGAGGGGAGTGTTTCCGGTCTTTTCTTTCCCCTGGGAAAAAAAGGTTGGGTTCAATTCCCAGCCTCCCAAATAAATCCCAAGTTTCCCAGCTCTTTTCTCGACTTCTTTCCCCCTAATCAGCACCATCAACACACAGAAACATCAACGCGTAGAAATCAACGTCAGAAAGCTAGGGACGTTCCGGAATAGTCCCTTTTGGTGTTTGGAGTGAATGATTTGCTGCAACTCGAACCCCCAGTACATTCTTTTCAGTGGGAGCACGTCTCCGACAACCTGGAGCCCACTGTGCGTTGTAGACGATGCTCACCACTAGGTGGCGGTGTGGCATCGCTGTCTGCCCTTCGCGGGCCGGCTCGCGACGCTAAGTGAATTTCTGCAGAGAAACCAGTCCCCGCCTGCCTTCCACGTCAGAAGTCCCCCAACCTCTGCCTGTGGCCAAGCAGGCCAGGCAGCGGGCTCTCTAAAGTCCGTTCAAGTTAATGATTTATTGATTTTGCTGACTGGGGTTTTCACTTTATCCTTGGTTTGATTTCACTGAGCTTGGGGAGTTAAAAAAAAATCTGGCTAGAATTGATGGAGGAGATATTAACGCAAAATAAGATTAGAACTAGACCCACACAAGGAAGTGGGGGTAGAAGCAATCCACATAGCCATTGGCACCCGGCTCCTGGGTTGCAGAGCTTGGGTAGGCGCTAGACAGCAGTCTCTAGGGCCAAGGATATGGAGATTGAGCCTATTGTAGAATCTCCGGTCTCTTTTCTAATTCTAACTAGCCGGTAAACAGACAGCCATCCCACAGGATGAGCCCCTACCCACCTGAAAGAGGGTTATATCAGTACCATCCCGGCAGGAACTCGGGCAGCCATTGCTCTGCCCACCTGTGCCTATGCAGGTGCTTTCCTTGACCAACTCTGTCTCTCTGCAGGGCAGCGGCCTGCCTGTCTGCCCGTGACCTGCACCACGCAGGCCTCTCTTAGCAAACCTGCCCCTCGGCGGGGCAGCTCTTTCTACCCATTTGTGTCTGTACAAGTGCCCTTTACTTCCTTGCCCTAATGCACCTGTTCATTAGGTATAACTGAGTCTGTGTCTCGTGGAGAAACTTGTCATGTGCCCCCGAAGGGAGCTCTGGGGAAACCTTTCCCAGGGTGAACCCAAGGACCCCGCTCTGCTCTCAAATCCATCGACTCTAAAACGACATCAGAATCTAAGCAAAGAAACTAAGCCACCTACCAGGTGGTTCCACATGGGTTCTGTGGCTTCTAACCCCGGCACTCGCCTCCCGGGGCTGTGAGGTCCACCTGAGAGGAAAGCGGTGGAGGGGCCGGCTGCTGGCGGCTGGCTCAGTCCTCGAAGCCGCCCCCCACCCCCCACCCCCAGAGGGACTGAGCCGCTCTGTTGAAGCCGGGATGGGTGCGTCACTGTAAGAGGTGTGGGCGTCCCCTGTTACCGGGAAGCCAGCCCTCGGGCTACAGGAGGGAGGGTGCCACAGCCGCTAGTTCATATGCAAATGGCACAGCTGAGACCTGCAAACACCGACCCCGCCTGTTGAGTTTCCTGAAAGGTCCGGCTCCTGGGAGGCCCTTGCTGAATACTGGGGCGCCCTCACCAGCTTGTTGGTTTCACAACCCAGCTGAGGTGCTGCCGAACGGCCCATCAGGGCAAAGGCTCGCGCTGCAGTGAAGGCTGCGCGTGGGCGGCTCCCAGGAGGGAAATCTAACTCGCGTGCCTTTCTGTTTCTCTGGGGCAGAGCATGTTCTAGAAGTCATGTGTGTCCATAGCTGGAGGGTAAGCCCCAGTGGGCGCTAAATCAGGGATCGGGGTGCAGGGGAGTTCGGCCGAGGGGGAGGCTGCAGACCCGCGGTGTTTGGAGCAGAGGAGGAGGCTGTCCAGCGAGGAGGGGAGACCCGCCTGCCACCCCTGGGGTCTCTCCTTCTTGGACGGTCAGTCAGAGAGAGCCGCGCCCCAGCGAGCCCAGGGAAGTCCCCTCAGAGGCCCGCGGGGATAAGCACAAGTCGGTGCGCAGTCAGGCGTCCTCACCAGCAGGGTCGCTGCCCGCCCGTGGAGATGAGGGCCCCAGGGTGCAAGCAAGCCTGCAGGGGCCGAAAGGGAGCCCAGGTTTTCCTCACCAAGCCCGCAGTCCCCACTGCGTCTGCCCGGGGAAAGCCGCCTTTTCTCAGCTGCAGTCTGGGGAGAGCTTGGAGGTGGCTCTCACGGTGGGAGTGTGGCACCAGGAACAGCGGTGGCAGCTGCAAGCTAATTAAACAGTGCGGCCACCTCCCCATCAACCTGCACCCTGGTCTCTACAGGAGGAGTCACCCCAACAAGGGTACATGACTGATCTTGGGTCAGTTTGCATCTTTACAGAGATGAGGTTGAAAGTGCAGCCCAGGAATGTGAAGTAACTCACCCTTAACAGAATGACATTCAGATCCAAACTCAGGATACTGCCCAGTGGCGGGGGCAGGAGACCACTGTGCCTTTCTCCCAAAGGAGGTTGAAGAGCTGGACCAACCCAGGTCCTTTCCCTGGAACTCCAAGCTGAGAGATTCTGGAGCAATGTCTTGTTTAATAATTACTTCATTTTTTAAAAAAAAGATTTATTTATACAAGCTGGGGTACAGGCCAGAGGTGTGGGGGCGGTGAGAGGGTCCAACAGAGACAGAGTGGGGAGCAGAACAGGCAGATCAGAAATACACTGCTGAGGGGAGAAGTGGGTGAGGCAGGAGAGGGCTGCCGCGCCATGTGGGATTCTCCCTGGCTGGGCATCGAACTCGCATGGAGCGTGACAGCTCCACAGCGCAGCGCTTAACCGCTGCGCCACCAGGGAGGCCCCTAATAATTACTTCATTTTGCCTCACAGCTGAGCACCATGTTAAGGCCAGTTCCACCATAGACTTTATCACTTAACATAAATTTTGCAAATGAATTAACAATTTGGCTAGTTGAGCCTTTGGGCAAATCCCTTCAACCCAAACCATCCATGTCTGTAAAATCTGCACAAGGAAAGACTTGACAGGAGATTCTGCCAACTGCAGAATTCCCACAGCCTCCAGAGAGTAGGCATTGAGTTACGTGAATAATAATACAGATACTCCAGAAACTTCCAAATTAGAAATTAGAACAGACTTACAGCCAACTGCAGGAGCTTAGTCTCCTGGTTGTACAGACTAAGGTCCACAAAGCCCACCCAGATACCCCACCCCGCCTGCATGATTCACACGCTCCTTGATCTCCCCCACCAAGGTTCTGCACTGTGATTTGGTCTAACATACTTTGGGGAAACTATCCATCATCCATCCACACATTAGTAAGAATTTGCTTAAATACGAGCATTTGAGAAAGACAGTGTTTGGTAGAGAATTGAGAATGCAGATAACTTGGAACTCAAGTCACATTACGGGACAGGTAGGCCCAGACGGAGGTTAGAGGCTGCCATGGAATGAGGGAATTCAGTCTTCTGGAAGGTTCTGGAAGGTAAATCAAAGTAGGGGTTGCAAGCCAGTGTGGCCTGTAGGCCACATGTGGTCCACAAATGTGATCTTGGTTAGCACACCACATTTTTACATTTGAGTAGTTGGCAACATTTTTAAATGTTTTCTTTTAAAAAATCCAAACTTCCATCCCATGCAGTACATCTCCACTTACCAACAAGCCAGATCTGCAAAGCCAAGTGCCCTTGGCCTCTGATCCCACAGAGTCACTACTTCAGCTGCTTCTGTTAGTTAAGCGAGCTGCTTCATCCACCATTCCCCACAGGCCTTTGAGGTTGCGAATCTTGTTCTGGAGGGTCATGGAAAGAGCAGACGACAGTGGCCCTCGTGAGTGAGAAAGGACAGTGGCACAGTTCTAGAGACAACTCAACATTATCTGGAATTTTGAAAATGGGATTGGCCAGGCACGGTGCCCTTAGACCCCACCCCAGTCAGGAGAAGGGCTCGCACCAGACAGAAAGATGGTTTCCTGCAACCCTGAGAGACAAATGCCCAGAGTCCTGGGAATTAGCCACAGGACCCGCCCATCACTTCCCCTGCTCGAGGGACGCACTGCCCCTTCCCTGCCAGCCTTTCCAGTTTCCCTCCCGCCCTGTTTCTCCAAAAGTCACTGAAGTACTGTCTTGGACCCCTTTGTCAGACCAGTGGCCACTGCTTATGTCGTAGAATCGCATGATCCTGTGCTCTAAATCACAGTGCTGGCCAAATCATTCCTTAAATTTTCCTGAATCACAAATAGTTTATTAGGCAAAGGTTCTTGACTGTCTTAATAGTGGACTCTACACAGGGAAAAGATCTCCCCTGAGAATTGAGGAAGACAGCTTGGACCTTACTCAAACTTAGAGATTGTCATTAATCTGTTTTGAATTCAATATATGTACATTTTTTCACTGTATATATGTGTTTTCCCCATACATAAATATTTTTATTCTATGTACCTTTTCAATGTTTGTATATTGTGTACAGTATTATATTTCACCTTTATAATCCAGAAACTTCCAAGCCAAGAAACTAATATGAAAACTAGCCCCAATCTCAAGATATTTTTAGGGCTCCAGATAGAACCAATCTAAAGAACAAATTCTCCAGTGAGTCTGCACTATGGTGCCAAATGTAAACCGCCCCCCCCCCCCAACAATCAGCTCTCAACTCAAGATTATAAAATGGATAAGAAAAAAATGTACCAAGAACCAAAACTATCAAACAAACATCAAGATGATCCTCTGAAGTTTCATTTAAAACATCCATCTGAGTTTAAATCAATATGACCAAGACTTTAAAAACTAAGAGAAAAATTTAGGCACATACCACTCCAAAAAAGAACACGCATACTTTTAAAAGGGCCAAACAGAGCTTTTAGGATTATAAGTAAGACTGCTCCTTTACAAAATCCAACTGATAGGCTAAGCAGCAAATTTGATGTAGCTGAGTAGAGATTTAGCGAACATGCAGGAAGATTTGAGGAATTCTCACAGCTTGAAGCACTGAGAATCACAAGGCTGGAAAACATAAAAGACAGGTTGAGCTATGAAGGGTGGGAGAGAAGATGTAATGTGTTTCTGATAGATGTTCTAGCTGGAGTTTGTCCAATAGGGCGCTACACTCCTCAAGAATGAATTAATTACAACCCCAAGCAGCAATATGGATGGATCTCACAAACACCACGTTGAGTGCAGAGAAACAGAAGCAAATGTACAATGTGGTTCCATTTTGATAAAGTTCAAACACACATAAAACTCATTTATAGTGATTGATGCAAAGACAGCACTTACCCTAAATGGGTGAGGGAGAGAGTGACTGAAGGAGCCTGGGCAGCATTTGAACTGAATTGTTCTGTTTCTTGGTGCTAATTAAACATGCAGAGAGGAATTATAAAAAATGCAAAAACTCGAATTCCTGGGGATATCTGCACTCTCATGTTCACTGCAGCAATGTTTACAATAATCAAGTTATGGAAACAACTTACATGCCCAAAGACAGTGAGTGGATCAGAAAGATGTGTCAGATATGCACAATGGAATACTACTCAGCTGTGAAAAAGATAAGCTTGTCATTTGCGACAACATGGATGGAACTGGAGGGAAATGTGCTAAGCAAAAAAGTGACAAGGGAAAAGACAAATATTGGGTGGTTCCAGGTATATGTGGAATATAGACAAATTAAATAAAGGGTCAGATAAAACCAAACCAGTAATAAATCCTAGATATCTGACTGTAAAACTGAGGTTACAGAGGGGGAAGGAGGGAGAACAATATTTGGAGGGGGCCCAATCGACTATGTGGAAGACTATGGGTGTCCTGGTGGGAGGATGTGGTGTGGTAATGACAATTAAGTCATATACAGTGTTGTAAACAATGTCACCTCAACAGAAAAATTAAACAGATGTGTTTAATGCCTGAAGATTCATCAAACTGGATACTTGTGATATGTGAAGTTTTCTATTTGCTTCCATCACATTCGTGATGGGAAGTTAAGCTTAAGAGAGAAAAAAGGGGCCAAAAGCAATATTCTAAGAATAAAGGCTGAGATTTTTCTGGAAATGACAAAAAAAAAAACCCTTACTCTGCAGACTCAGAAGAGCAATGAATCCTGAACAAAAAAAGCACAAATAAATCCACACGTAGACATGGTGTAGCAGTAAAACTGCAGCAAACAAAGACTTTTAAAGTCACCAGCAAAAAAAAAAGAATATCTACTGAGAATCCACAGAGAGATTGATGGTAAACAAACAGAAAACTATAAGACACCGAAATAATATCTTCGAAGGGCTGAAAGAACATAAATATCATGAGTGAGGACACAATAAAGACATTTTCAAACAAATCAAGAGTAGGTGTGCTTGAGGAAGAAGACATTGGAAGGCAGAAGAGGAAGCTATAAAGGAGCCAGAGCATGGGACACTGGGCATGTCCATCTAGTGACTAATGGGTCAGCAGGGCACAGGAAGTCATCCTGGGTTGAACTGTCCCTCCCGAATGTTCGTATGTAAACACCCCGTATCTCAGAATGGGACCTGATTTTGAAACTTAGCACACCTCTCCGAAACTGATCAATTGAACAGACGAAAAGTAGTTGGAATATAGAAAATCTAAGTACACAATCACAAGGTTAAATACAGACAGTGCCCTGTGTTCAATTTTAATAAGAAAATTTTAATTTTCTCTTCTTTAGTCTTAAACAAAAGGAAATTATGATCTTGTAGTTTTTGTAATCTAGGGAAGTATCATCATACAAAGCCATGTTTTAATAAAAAATGAGGGCCTCCCTGGTGGCGTAGCAGTTAAGTACTGCACTGTGGTGCTGTTGGCAGCAGCGTCGGTAGTTCGATGCCCGGCCGGGGAGATTCCCACATGGCGCAGCACACCTCTCCTGCCTCACCTACTGCTTCCCTCAGCAGTGTATTTCCATCGATCTACCTGTTCTGCTCCCCACTCTGTCTCTGGTGAACCCTCTCGCCGCCTCTGGCCTATACCCCAGCTTGTATGCATAAATAAATAAATCTTTTAAAAACAAAAAGAAAAAATGAGAAATACTATAGAGTGTGACATTTCAAAATGTGAAATCCCATGGTTCTTGTTCCCTGTCATTTACGGATAATGCTTATCATAAAAATCTTGAACAGTCACAAAATCACAGGGTGATAGCCAAGTTGAAAGATCATGTAATTGTAGTCATCGAAATTGGAACCACTGAAAAATTATGAGTTCAGATCAAATTAATATGGCGGCTGTGATGAATGGCTTGTTCATCCTGGATTGGGTCTCGGGTGACCTCACCACTAGTATTACAAGTAGCACAGAAAACACCAAAAAATCCCACCCAATTCTAACATGGGTGTATCTCACCTGCATAGGAAACTAAAAAGTGTTCAAGACAACAAAACCCCAGTCTTACTTATCATGAAGCAAAAAGCACAAAAGGAGCCCTCCCTAATGGTACAAGGGGTTAAGTCTCAGCACTATGAAGCTATCGGCAGCCACTGCAATAGGAGTTCGATCCCTGGCCAAGGAGCTTCCCACAGGGCGCAGCAGACCTCCTGTCTCACCCGCTGCTCCCCTCAGCAGTGTATTTCAGTAGATCCGCCTGTTCTGCTCCCCACTCTGTCTCTGGTGCATCCTCTCACTCCCTGTACTTCTGGCCTGCACCCCAGCTCTTGTATGCATAAATAAATACATAAAATGAATCTTTGGGGAGAAAAAAAAAAGAAAGCACAAAGAGTTTCATCAGACTGAAAATACCTGGTGAACAGCATGGAGACCAGTGGGCTGTGGGTTCCATTATTCCCTGCAGATGGGGAACAGTCATTCCAAAGGGGAGTCATTTTCTTAGCACCTGCTGAATGCTGGGCTCCACACGAAGGGCAAATTATCTAAAGGGGTGAGAGATTATCTCAAATTAATTTCTTTATTCCAATCTAAATGGCACAAGGGTGCCACCTAGCCCAGGAAAGTTAGTGTACCTTCAAGAGCTATTTTGTGAAACTATTAACTGGGAGTCAAGGGTCAGGTCATCCTGATAAAGCCTGCCTTGCTCAACTCGACTTGAAGTTCTCTTCCACAAACCGACCGAATGTGCGAGACTTGCAAAGAATGACATTCACAGCACAGATTTTCCTGTAGCTTTTTCTTATTGCAAAGAAAGAGTGAAAACACACGGTTGGTTAGAATGGCTGTCTTCCCTGCCACACACATGCGTCCTTCAAGTCACCTTTTTCTCGGGGAAGTTAGCACATCTAATGAGCTGGCACCTCCCATGGGCACAGGACCCTAATCGGGACGTCGTGGAGGCTCCAGCTGAGGATGGGAAAGATTGTGTCCCTGGTCTGTGTCACATCTAGATTCACTCTAGGATTCAGGCAGTCCCTAAATTCCATCATGTTGAGAAGGGGTGAAAGGGAATAAATGCATTAGGGACATCCAAGTTGAGGTGGCAGCTTTTGCAAATCCCGGAAAGAGACAGAACTTGGACAGAGCAGGGAATGGACAGAGTGCAATCAATCAAATCAAATCAAATGTTCGATCTGATGAAGCTCCTTTTGCATTTTACTCAATGATAAGTAAGACTGAGGTTTTGTTGTCTCAAACATTTTTTGGTCTCCTGTAAAGGCGAGATACACCATGTTAGAATCTGATGGGATTCTCTGGAATTTGTGCTACACTGATAGGCTGTACAGCTCAAGAAAGCAGCAGGAACCACACCTCGTTTGAAGGCTGTGGCTCTCGAACCAACCTAGCGGCATCAGAATCCCCTGGAGGACTTGCTAGATGCCAAAGCACCTGGGTCCACTCCCATGATTTCTGATTGCAGATATCAGGGCGGGGCCTGAGAATTACAGTGCGAGCCAGTTCCCAGGCGACACTGACATCGTTGGTCCAGGGAACCACACTCTGAAAATCACAGCTCCACAGTGTTTCTGTTATCCTGATTGTCATGGAAACAGAAAGAAGTGGGAGGCTTCTGGAGGTACATCCCAGAACAGAGGCAAGGTCCTAGCTGAGAGTGGGGAGAAGGCGCAGGCCCCTGTGGAAAGTGAAGATGTGTTGATATAGGCCTGGTAGGAAAGAAGAGAAGAGCCTGCCCTGGGGCTTTGGGATGGATGGATGGATAATTTTAAACGTGGATGAAGCCGGAGATGATGTTTGTTGCAACAAAACCTATCCCAGCAAGACTGGGAAAGGCAGACGTAACAAAGAGAGAAGGGTTTCAATCTAGGATTATTTCCCTGCTCATTGAATAAAAAGCAAAGAAGGCAAAAAGAGGTGGAATGTTGGCAGTGGTGGCTCAGCTACTCAGAGAAGGAAATGAAGACAAGTGTGTTCTCACACGGTGGTGAAAAAGCCAGAGCTGGGATCTGGAAATCCTGACAAAGTCAACTAAAATGTGTAGATGCCTGATGGGAGTAACAGAGGGAGGCGTGGGGCTGATATCAGGGCTCAGGATAATTCAATCAGCCCAAGAGACTTGAGTGAGAGTCCAGGCCAGGGCAAAAGAGAACTTCTAGGCTCCCCAGCTTCTGGGAACCCCTGGGAACTGGATGAAAATAGGTGCCATCCAAAAAATTGTCTCCCCTGGTGGCTCCTGGCTTTCCTTGAAGTCTCAAAAGTGTTGCTGACCCAGACTGGATTGAGATCAATGCCAGAAGGAGAGGCAGAGCAGAGTGGAGGTGCAGCTCTCCGGAATTGAGCGGTGGGATAGACTTGGGGAAGCAGATGTCGCGGGGAGAGAGGCCCATGGTCAGGGGCCAAAGTCCTGCAAAGAACAGACAGTTGGATGGCTGGCTGTGACTGCAGCAGAGACAGCACAAGAGTATTTCAAAATGACTTATTATTTCAATGACTTATTTGCTGACTACAAAAATCCAAATTCAAATTTCCAAATTTTCCAGACTTCGAAAGTAAGAAAAGTCAAAAAGACCATCAAAATTGCTGAAAAGACCATCAAAATTGCAGAGATTCTCAAAGTACCGCTGCTAATTCTAGTTGATCTGTTGGCCAAGGACTGATGGCCAACGTGCCATCAGCAGCACTGACCCCCAGTCCTTCTGAGACCCTGCATCCCAGTGCAGCACAGGCCCTGGGTCCACCCTTGAACGGCATGACCTTGCTTTGGATGGGGGAAAGCGCTACAGCAGGGGATCCCCCCTGTCCCCTCAGAGTCACTAGTGGGGATAACTTATGTCGATTCCTCTCTGTAAGATCCTTCAAAACCCCTCAGGATGAGACCTGAGAGACTCCTTTTAAAGTACCAGATTGTCCTCTACAGAGACGAGGCTAGGGTCAAGTCCATTTAAATCTAAATGGCAGCTTTATCAAAGATTAATTGTCCATATATATGTGGGTTGATTTCTGGGTTTTCTATTCAATTCTATTGATCTGTGTGTCTATTTTTGTTCCAGTATCATGCAGTTTTAATTATTATGGCTTTGTAGTGTAGTTTGAAGTCTGGGAGGGTAATACCTCCATTCTCCTTTTTGGTCAGAAGAGCTTTGGCTATTCAAGGTTTTTTGTGATTCCATATGAACTTCATCAGTATTCGTTCAATCTCTTTGAAGAATGTCATTGAGATTTTTATTGGAATAGCTCTGAATCTGCAAATTGCTTTAGGTAGTTATGGCCATTTTGATAATGTTAATTCTTCCTATCCATGAACAGGAGATGTCTTTCCATTTCTTTGTGTCTTCTTCTATTTCTTTTAATAATGTTTTATAGTTTTCTGTGTATAGATCCTTCATTTCTTTTGTTAGGTTTATTCCCAGGAATTTGATTTTTTTGTTGTTTTAATTGTAAAAGGGGTGGTTTTCCTGATTTCCTCTTCTTCAGATTGATTGTTTGCATATAGGAAGGCTACTGATTTTTGTGTGTTGATTTTGTATCCTCCTACTTTACTACATTGATTATTTTGATTAGTTTTTCTGTGGAGATTTTAGGGTTCTCTATGTATATTATCATGTCGTCTGCAAACAGTGATAACTTTACTTCTTCTTTTCCTATTTCGATTCCTTGTATGCCTTTCTCTTGTCTTATTGCTCTGGCTAGGACTTCCAATATTATACTGAAAAGCAGTGGTGACAATGGACATCCTTCTCTTGTTCCAGATTTCAGGGGAAAGGCTTTCAGCTTTTTGCCATTGAGAATGATATTGGCTGGGCTCAAAATGGGGGAGAAAAGAGCACAAGGGACTATGGTGATGGTTCACAGGTGAATCGGTGGGGGATAATCTATGGGGAATACACAATGATGTAAAAGATATGAATAAAAATTTTTAAATGATTAAAAATACAACTGAATGATAATAAACACAGAAAGTAAAACACTAAAAAATAATAATAATAAAAATAAATCTAAATGGCAGCACCACATCACCATCCCAGGCAGTGCGGGAAGTTTCATGGTGTTCTAGATTAAAACCAGTTTCCTCGGTGGCCCCATCCTGGGAGAGCCCCAAAAGGTACAGACAAAAGGTGTTAACAGCAGACAAGAGCCAGCCTTTCCCGAGCCACTGATTGCTGCTGTTTAGCCTGAAAAACTACCAGAAGGAAGCTGAGCTATTTCCTGAAGAGAAAAGAAAGAGAGAAGGTCAGAATGACCACTCGGTTGCCTGGGATACCAACGTACCCTGAGACTCCATGGGAGAAAAGGCACAACGAGTCCTAACACTCCCAGCATTTATGTCCACACCCCCCTGCCAACCATAACTAAGTAAATAGCTTTTAAAAGGGCAACAGAACATCAATAAACTGAAGGAAGCAACAAATAATACAGAGAAGGCAAAAACCATGGAGAAAGGTATGCGTGAGTGAAGTGGGGAGATGAGATCACTCCTGGGGAAGTTTCCTGAAATTGTCTGGGAGCAGCTGTGTGAGCATTACCTGTGACCAGGAGGCTCCACATGCCCCTAGGGGTAGCAAAGACTTTGGTTTGTGGGGTTTTTTGCTAGTTAACTACTATGCCCTAAACCTGCCAGCCTTCCCCTCACCACAAAGCTTGCCTGTCCACTGTGTCCAGCTAAGTCAAAGAACTTCGGAGACACACTGACTACACATAACTTCCTTCAAATTGCAAATGACTTTGAGTTCATGGGGCAAGAGGACCTTGCCACTAATTCCCCCCAAACCACACCGATAGGAGCAGGCAACTGGTATCATTTACCATGTTGCTGAGCATGTTCTTTTAGATCCTTCTAAAACCAGATGTTCTCTAATAACCAAGACACGGGTAGAAATTCTGGAAAACACATAGGATGTGTTTTCATGAGATCCCAGAGCTCTCTGCAACTCTTTGACTTCTGTGGACCCAAATCCTCTTCTATCTTCCTGGGTCAGAATTAGTGTCCAAGTCACACGTGCTCCCCTATGATGTTTGGCTGACATCCTTCCTTCCCATTGTGACAAAGTGGCTGAGCTGAGAGGGGCAGAAGTTCCAAATAACTCCAGTTGTGCTGTTTCCCTGAATAGTTGTGATTTGTCTTTAGTTTTGCCAAAAGCTATAAAGCAATAATGGGTCTCAGTTCCTCCTCATTGAGGATGTTACTGGTCTAAGCTAAACCTGTCCCCTTAACTCCAGATCCAAAAATATAGTGGATGCCACTGGAATTTCTGAATCTAGAATTGACTTCAGACAAGAGCAATGAAAACGCGTGGAAGAAAGAGGGCTGACTGCCATGGCAGCACTTGGTTCCTTGTCATTACCCTGACCTTGCGACCTTGAGACAATCATCTAAAGTCTCTGAGCCTTCATTCTTGCTTTATTTAGTTAGACATGGGAAGGTGTGTCCTGAATGGTTTCCATCATCTCTCTAGCCTCACTCTCTACCCTTCTCCAATCTGCTTTCTGTCCTGGGAAGCTGACTGGCAGGAATCCCATCAAGGACTCTTCTAGTTCCTGGTGGGGGTCTGACAATAGTCTCAGAAGAGATGAGAAGGAGGAAAGAGAGTGAGACTGGCTAGTTACCCACCTGTTCTTTTCCTTAAAAGTCTCTTGGGGTCTGGAGACCTCTTCTGAAGGTCATTGCTTTCTCAAGGTGTCTATAACCATCTCCTCCCAACACCCTTGTTTAACCTTCAGGTATGGTGGTGACGTCAACTCCACTGTTGGCAGCCCGGGGACATTCCACATTCCAGACTCATTTTCTAGCTCTGCACATGCTTTCTTAAAGGCTTTAATAAGTTTAAACCCTCCTGGAAGTCCCCTAATTTAAGAGTGCAAACTGTTCTCTGCTGGAGCCATGACTAATATGATGAGTTAGATTAGAGGTAGGCTGAATATGGTGGTGTACTTTTGAGATTCTATTTGCATTTTGATTTGAATTTTATGGATGCTAACTAAATCTGATAGAAGATGAAACCAACTTTCATAAGCCCAATTATGAGTTTTTAGATTTTTCAAAATAGATTTTCTGTTCTCATTGACTAATACAAGTTCATCAAATACCTTTCCGCTAAAAAAAAATACCTTGTTAGCAAAATTCAGCTTTATTTGTTTTACATATCAGAATGTTGTGTAAAATTTTACTCAAGAAGAGGAAGACTTTACTTCTCTAAAATGTTTGGTAACTACTGGTCCATGATTTCTAGGTTGATGCCAAAATTCTAAGATTACAAAAGTTCTAAGAATTTGAGGCATCAGGCAATACCCACCTCTCTTAGCCAAGGTTCCAGGCAATAAGGCAGGATAACAGCCACCAGAAGTGAAGGTATAGAGAAAATTCTGGGCTTATATCTGCAGACCATCTCCACCCCTGCCCAGGGTGACAGACACTGCAGGTGACATAGCAAAAGTATTGACGTGGTAGGGTGTCCCTCCTGCTCCCTTATCCCCGCTGCTCAAATGGCTTATTCTTTGTCTCAAGATCTCCTAGAAACAATACAATACTTACAGTTACTTACCATTTTCTTGATGACCTATTATGTGCAGGCACTAACCTTACAGCTTTCTATCTGCAACTGGCAAGTGACACCACAGTGAGTCAAGTATGATGCTGCCAGCCCATTACCTTCCACCTCAGGAAGCCCAAGTCCCCACCGCCCACCTGACCTCCACCCCTTCCTTGTCTGAAGTCTCTCTATGTTCACAAGTGGGGAGCAGGCTCAATGATTGCTTCTGTCTCCACATGCTAACACTTCATCCCAAACTAGACAGGGCACTGTCCCCTCAATTTTTGTTTACTGAGGTAAAGTTGGTTCACTTCACTTTATTCTTTTTTTTAAGATTTATTTATTTATGTATACAAGAACTGGGGTGCAGGCGAGAGGTGCGGGGAGTGAGAGGATTCACCAGAGACAGAGTGGGGAGCAGAACAGGCAGATCTAATGAAATACACTGCTGAGGGGAGCAGCGGGTGAGACAGGAGAGGCCTGCTGTGCCATGTGGGAATATCCCCAGCCAGGCATCAAACTCGCGTCGCTGCTGCCGACAGCTTCACAGGCAGCGCTTAACTGCTGCACCACCAGGGAGGCCCCGAAAGTAGGACACTTTCTCAGAGAGCCACCTGGACACTGTGCCACTTGGGGAGCACATTAGTAATTTCATTTCAGGGTCTTTATCATCCTGCCCCTGCTTAGGTTCTTCCTGGACCTTCGAAAGGGTGTTCTGATCTTCCACTGCTGGAGACCAGAAGTTAGGGTCTTCGTCCCTGCCATCTCAAAAGCTCCTAATCAAGCTGTTGACTTCATCCCAACACTGTTTCCAAAGGGTGTGGCACAGGGGGGTGTGGGAAAGGGAGGGGCGGGCAGTGGACTGACTCCTCCACGGGCACTCAAGTCTCCTCCAATGTGCGGTGTTTCCAAACCAGAGATTTTGAACCTGAACCTCCAAGCGTTACTCATTAGACACATCCCACTTGTTCATCCCTCAGAGCCCCTTGTTCCTGCTGAGGAATCTGAGGCTCAGAGACGTGATCAAACTTGTCCAAGATCACCCATGTAGGTGAGACCAGGTCTAGTGGGTCCCAAAGCTTGAGCTATATCCACATGGAGGCGCCAGGCTCTAGGCCTCTCTCTGTTGCTCCTTTCACTTGCTGTCAGTAATTGAATAGTCAAGATGGCAGGCTGTCAGGCAACCTTGCCCCCACCCCTGGGAAAGGGCTCAGCTGAATCCTTCTTTGAGGGCAGAAAAAATGCAAAGTATTTCCCCTATTTCTAACTTCTATCAAGAGCTGCAATCTCTTGAATACATGCTACTGCTTTGACTTTAAGTGAGTCTTGTATTGTCAAGATACCAGATTCTAAAATAGAGCACTGGGGAGCCGGGGTAATTTTTAGAATCACAGTGAATTACAGAGCAAACAGAGCCTCAAAGTCAGAGTAAAGCAAACGTCTCTGATGAATGAGTTAGCAAAAAACTGTGTTCTACTTCAGTTCAAACTCCCGAAGTCAGACAAGGCTGTTTTTAGAATATGTGAAGGTTCTGCTATGTTCAACTCAAGTTCAAGGATGTAAGAGAAGAGGTGCCAGATAGTTGCAGCAGAAGAGGAAGGAGAGCACGCTTTGGGGGCAGGAAATTAGGCTTGTTCCCCTCTGCCGGGGGCACATTACCTGACTTCAGAATTTTTAGAATCACAGTGAATTACAGAGCAAACAGAGCCTCAAAGTGTTTGCTTCAGGATTCAGAATTCTCAGCTGCAAAAGCCTCAAGAGAACCTCCTTTGTTATGAAGAGTCAAAGGCAACACCCAAGCCCCAGAGGGGAGAGGCGCGCAGTATCAGTGCCCACATATGCCCAGCGGTCACATATGCCCAGCGGTCAGGGCATTGTGGTCGGTCTCCAGCAAAAAAACAGGGGGCAATTTATTTCATTTTTTTAAATATTTACTTATTTATGCATACAACCTGGGGTGCAGGCCAGAGGTGTGGGGCGGTAAGAGGGTTCACCAGAGACAGAGTGGGGAGCAGAACAGGCAGATCTAGTGAATACACTGCTGAGGGGAGCAGCAGGCCAGGCAGGAGAGGTCTGCTGCGCCATGTGGGAAGCTCTCTGACCCTGGATTGAACTCTCTCTGCAGCTGCTCTGCTGCAGAAAGCTCCACAGCACTGGCTTAACCCCTTGGCCACCAGGGAGGGCCAACAGGGGGCAATTTAAAGAGAGCTGAGGAAGAGACTATTTGCAACTATTTCCACCATGGGAAAGTGACCAAGGCGAAGTGCCCTGGGGCTGAAAATGGCAGATGCCATTACCCTCCCTAGGAGTAAGAGCACAGGGTGAGAGGCCCAGGACTGAATGGAAACTGAGACCGTGGGCCAGGCCATCCCACAGGAACGGGGGTCTCAGAAGGCCAAGTTCAGCCCCTCAGAGATGGCAGACACCAGTGCCACTGCCTCTCCCCCCATAACTCCCTCAACCTCATCTCCCCACCCACATGGCCCCCCATCCGCTATCTTCCCTTCTCCGCATTGGCCCATTCCCAACTACCCCATTTATCTCTCACATTCCATAGTCCCCCACCTCC
>PVIJ01011216.1:0-55943 GCA_004024925.1 Scalopus aquaticus | reverse complement strand
TTGCACACTCAGACCCTTCTCTACTCACACCTGTTCTCAAGCAAGGCAGTGGTGAGGGTGGGGCACTGCTGTGTCTAAAGCCCCTGTTCTGTCTCATCCATGTGCATTGCACACTCAGACCCTTCTCTACTCACACCTGTTCTCAAGCAAGGCAGTGGTGAGGGTGGGGCACTGCTGTGTCTAAAGCCCCTGTTCTGTCCCATCCATGTGCATTGCACACTCAGACCCTTCTCTACTCACACCTGTTCTAAAGCAAGAAAGCAGCCTTGATGGACGTTCTTCCACAGGGCCACTCTCTACGCATCACTCCCAAGGGGACTCACAAGGTCTTCAGCGTC
Source organism: Scalopus aquaticus (assembly GCA_004024925.1). Lineage (NCBI taxonomy): Eukaryota > Metazoa > Chordata > Mammalia > Eulipotyphla > Talpidae > Scalopus > Scalopus aquaticus. The sequence goes on along the minus strand of PVIJ01011216.1, from coordinate 55,605 downwards.
TTCCCCCGGAGCTGCTTGTCTGGACACTGTCACTCACAGCGTCATGGACAGACTTACCGTCGGCATCTGCGTACTTTTCGTTTCCTTCTCTATGCGTTCCAGCCACTTAGGGGGAATTCTCCGAAAGTAGAATGAAGGGCACAGAAGCCTATCCCTCCTGACACCCAAAGATAGTACCCTCAATGGTGAAAATTCAGAGATGGAGGAGCGCCTGGAGCAGGACTGTTGTTCTCCGTAGCCCGCAGGTCACAGCCTCGGCAACCCTCCTGAGACCAGTACTGCTTGAAATCCGGAGTTTTCTAGCCAGAGAGACAGTTTTCAGCATCTACACCACTGCCACAAGCCACACACAGTTTGGCATAAAGGAGTGGGCTGAGGCATGTCTATAGGTTGCCCTTTCTGAGCATACGGCTGAGCTGGCAGGAGGGGAGGCCCCCCTTTGGGTACAGAGAAGGGGGCTGTACACCCCACTCCCTCCTCTATCTCACGGGTGCTGGAGGGAGGCTCAGGGCTTAATGACACTGCCGTGCCTGGCCCTCCTGCTGCTCCACAAGGCCTAGCTTCCTCCCTTCAGTCCTCAGCATCTCAGTGTTTCTACCTTCTAAAAAAGTAATTCATTTTCTGGATTATTTAAATGCAATACATTCTCATTTTAGCAAATTTAGAAACTTTGGAGAAGGATAAGGCACACAGAATCACAGACTCCCAATCACAGCTTTTGAGGCCACTCCAGCCCACAGGCTGGCTTACTTCTTTCTTGTCCTCCTGTGCAAGCACACTTATTTTAAAATGAGAATTGGGATTTTTTTACAGACAATCTCTTAATTCCCTAATTGTTGTATTGTGATTATGTCATCAAATTATTCAGTATCCTTGAAAATATGAGCTTCATTGAACCATAAAGTTATTACAATTGGTCTTCTCTTACTTTGTTTTGTGCTTAAAGTTCTTGTTTCATTCTTTCAATAGGTCTTTTTTATATTAACATTTTCTATGTGACTGTTTCCGTAGAACTTTTATATTAACATTTTCTTTTTTTTTTTAAAGATTTATTTATTTATACATACAAGCCTGGGTACAAGCCAGAGGCGTGGGGCGGTAAGAGGGTTCACCAGAGACAGAGTGGGGAGCAGAACAGGCAGATCAGAAATACACTGCTGAGGGGAGCAGCGGGCGAGGCAGGAGAGGTCTGCCGCGCCATGTGGGAATCTCCCCGACTGGGCGTCGAACTCGCATCCCCGCTGCCAACAGCTCCACAGCGCAGCGCTTAACCGCTGCGCCACCAGGGAGGCCCTATATTAACATTTTCTATGTGACTGTTTTCGTAGAACTTTTCTTTAGAGATTTGAAAGCTTGCATTATTTATTCTACTAACAATTACTCCTAAATTTTTGCAAATAGTTTCAGAGTTATAAAAGCCAAGAATAAAAAATTTTTGTGTGTTTCTTGAGTGTCAGGTGATTAATTTAGTATGCCTAAATTTTGCTGTTCTCTTCCTGTCAATACCTTGTTTCCATAGCAGCAGTTTGAAACTTTACATGATGATAATGATGATGATAATTATCATCAGAATTGATTAGTCATTTCATTTAGTTTTATGTGCATGTCAAGAACACATATTTTATCATAATTTATATTTAACTGAATTTGTTGTAAGTCATGCAATATATTCTTGAGTTCTTTATTTCATCTTTTGACTGGTTGGAATATAGTAATTTTCTCCAGGAAGGGTACATGGGTGATGGGTGATAGGGCTGTTAAGATCTTGAATGGAGAAGAATGTCTTCCTTTGCCCTAACATATGAAAGATAATATAGCTAGGTATAGAAGTTTACTCAGAGTTTTATTTTCTGCTCCATTTATAGATGACCAAACTTTCTTCATCCTTTTATTTCAAAATCTTCCATGTATATTTAACAATTCTTCTTTCTGCAGTAAAATCACCTAATATCTCATGAGCTGTTATCATCTAAAAGCACAGGATTTTGTGAACTCCTGAATGATTTTTTAAAAGATCATCTCTGCTTATTTCTCTTTCTTTATTCTCAATTATGAGATGTATGACTAAAGTAAGTTAGATATTCATGCCTGGCTTCTTAGTTTTTAATTACATCAATGCTTTAATTTTTTACTCTTATCAGTGAAAAGTTTAAAGTTTTTATCCCATTCATTCCATTTTAATATTTAGTACTCAAAATTTAATATTCCATCTTCTATTTACATTTTTAAATCAGTAATTGTTCAATTTGTCTTCATCACAGCATATCCCTTCATTTTAACAGATGTTTTAGGTTCATGTAGGCAATGCCTTCTTTACTTATATTGGGAAATTCATTAGATACTTTCTGCAGCCATCTACTATTTTCTAAAAGAGTCATACTTTTGCCCTCCAGTGCCTGCAGTCATGAGCCAGAGAGGACTTGCCTTCATTGACAAGGAACTCGGTGTTCTTGTGGTCATAATCATACTTCATCTTCCCTGCGCTGTTATAAAATTCACCTGTGCCCAGCTACAGAACTATAAATATGGGGTTCTCAGATTTTTATAGTTTGTTTCAGCATTTTCATTTTCAATTTGTGCTTCAGTCAAAATGGACTGGTAGATTAAAACAAGGGCTCTTGTGTACAGGGTATTTTGCTCAGGTAGCGTTTAGAGTCATTTCATTGAATCCTTTTCTTAGGTCAGCATGACTTTTCTATCTAACCAGCCAGCCAATCGCTAGAATCTCAGGTGGATAGCTTCAAACCCTCCTGCCCCAAACCTTGATTCTCTGTTCTCAGTTGATCTCTTTACGTTCATAGAGGTTCTTCACTGTCTTCTGAACTCCTATGCTTGTCAGTGCTTATCCCCAAGGAAGTTCTGTCTTTTACCAAGTAACCTTTATGTAAAAGACAAAGTATGCCTATTCAAGCCAAAGATCTAGATTTAAGTCTATATGTGGTTTTTGTTCACTGAGTAATTCTAGGCAAGAAGTTTAAGCCTTTGGAGCCTCACTTTTCTTATCCATATATGGAGATCATGCTAGAAAATGTTTGTCTTAACACTTTGTGGTCCACTCACATATTAGTACATGTTTTTGTCACCAGTATCAAGTGGCCGCTAACATATTAATACGTATTCATCTAGTCTCTGGTTTTTCACACCACGGTGGATTTATTTGGAACTATTAGGAGCTATTTCTTTGATTGTCCTCAGTCTAAAAGCTTTACACATTGTTTTGGTGAAAGTGTAAGGTGTTTATGAGAAATATTACAGTTTTTTTAATATCCAGTAGTTCAGGACTTGTGTGTGTTTTATTGAATGCTTCTACCATTCATGCGGTGGCACAGAAAATGGCCGGCCCCAAGGGCTGGTAAATTTAAAGGGCACCGGCACACAAAATGTTAAGAAAAAGTGAACAAATGAGATGATTTATATGACAGTTTGTTATGCATTATCATTGTAATCATCCATATCCATTACCTAGGGTGACTTAATTGCCTGAGAGATATTTTACTTCAAAAGTTTGTGTTCTCCTGTGACCACACTTCGCATAAGTACAGTGTTTATTTATTGTGTTCAACTAAATTAAATATACTTACAACCCGATTAGAAATACCTGGGTGATTATCGTAGCTGAATTTCACTCTACAACACCAAGATACAAATTGAATGATTTACTGTCTGATATGGGCACATATATGACTTCACATATAACTTTTTATATTCTTCATCAAATGTCAAGTCCGATGTTATATTAGACATAGTAGTTAGCTTGTGGCGTGTTTCTGAAATAAACTCTGGTATGTTTTCTGCTGTAGTCAGAAATTCACTATTTCTTTGCAAAATCCTTATGGTTTTTTAGAGAGTGCTTATTTCTTTTGTTTTATAAGTCTTAGAAATGGAATTTGACGTAAAAAACAAAACATGTGTGATGACACATTGACAATGAACAGTCAAAGCAAACATGAAGTAAAAAGTACATATCTACTCAATTCTTACAACTTTGTAATTCTGTTAAAAGTAATTTGGGGATTACTTTTAACTCCGTTTGGAATTGTCATATAGGAGACAATACTGTAGACATCAGAGTTACATTTATAATCAGATGTCTCAACCCCGTTAGGCCAGTATCACCTATGCAGATGATGGAATAATCAATCAACAGAAATTGCAGAAGCATTAAATATTCCAGAGTCCTGTGATTTGAACATACGATAGTAGTTACATGAGAAGTTCTTGGATTTTATAATTTTGCAGCATTTTTCACAAAATGGTTCCTAAAGGGTATCTTAATTTTCTTCGTTGCTTTCCAAAAAAAATCTTAAATTTATTCTGAAAGCATCTTGCTCTAATCCAACCACTAGAGAGTACTGTAATACTATACCTAGACACCATCAGTTATGAGATGTCATTGAAGTTTTTTAAGATAGTATCTTTATTACTTTTGCTTTGTTAATTTTTACAGTTCAATTACCCTTAAAAGCAAATTCATCATTTTCTTTGCAAATAGCAGAATGTGATTTCTACCACCTCTACCCTGAAAGACTCTTTAAAACTTAGTTTTCATTTTGATCTCGTTTTGTCTTAAAATAGAAATGGTACTTTTCAGTCCCATCTCCATGCTATTTGTCTTGTTGTTTTGGCAAAACAACATTTACATAATAGATCATCAGAGGAATGTCTGCTTTGCCACTGAGACGTGAATTCAACAAATGTCTGTTAAACACCGAAGACCTGCCAGGCAATGACTTGACCTAAGGGGTCTCTGCATCTCTATCAGTCTTTGCAAGGTGTTCCTTGTAGCTGACAAACTTGCAAGCATTTGATCAAGCTGGTGCAGAACAATGAAGACAGACCCTCAGGCTCAACACAGTGGATAAGATACTGGCACAGACAAGGGAGACCCTGAGACTGGAGAGGGGAGGAAGCCAGAGCAGGTGCAGTGGTCAGGAAGAAATAAGGACCCACCTTGAAGGGCAGGTGGAAATGGAGAGTTATACCAGGGATACACATTGCAGAAGAGAGATGCCCGCCCAAGGCTGGGCTTGCAGTTTATACGTGAAAGAGAATTTGCAGATTATCTGCTGAAAAAATAGGTTTGTATGCCCAGAAAAGTTGACTGGGCCACACTGCGCATGGCTTCAGGGGCCAGTTTGATGAGTTTGAATACAATTCTTTGCACTGAGAGGTTTCAAGCTTTTTTCACCTTAAAAAAATTGTGCTGTAAAACACACAGGTGTCATTAATGAAGTGTCTGACCTAAATATGTACAGTGTTTATTGGGCAGTTACACCTCCGTGAAGCTGGGGAGTGGGGAGTGGATAAGATGACAGGGGTGCCTAACAGGTTGTGTCCTCATGGGTGGGGCTGGGGTGTGGAGGAGGGGTGTAAGGGGATGGTGTTGGGGTGGGGAGAGAGGCCTGTAGAGTGAGAAGGCTTCCCAGGTATGCCCACCTGTCCATGAGGGAGCATTTGTGAATTTTTACCGATGACCTTGCTATTACGGCATGTGGTTGCAGTGCAGATCGCAGCTCACTTTTTTCTCTAGACCTGGGCAACTTATCCTGTTCAGGCTGGGCCATTTGCCTTGTCCTTGTAGGACTCTGGACTTCTGTTACAGTATTCATCACGGTCACTTAATCAGTACAGTCCATTGCACTCACCCTTGCAAACAGCTGTCTTCCCTGTGGCTCACCAAACCTTCCAGACCCGACAGTTCCTGAGTTTCTCCATCATTTATTTCCCCTCCAAATATGTCTCTCTGATTTATATCACCCCCGTCCGCAGTGGGGACAGTCTACCAGCACGTGAACACCTCTTAGGGTGGGGAAGAGGTCACTGATCGACACTTTCATGTTCAGGCACATCACACCACTAGACCTGGTGTGAGACTTTGAGTCAAATTCTGTCTGTCTTTTAGTTTCATAACTATCACAAAAGTCATGAATCTCCTTCATTTAATTGTTAATTACAAAGCCTTTGGTTGAAAATATAAATCTCTTTTCAATAATAATCCTCAGTTTTAACATTAACAAACAGGTTTATGGAAAACCTAACACATGGAAAATGCACAAACATGAATTCTCGGTGTTTTCTCCTGATCAGCCTCTCCCTTTGCGGTGCTATTCACACCATGCGTCTGCGGCCTTGATCGTGGAAAAAGTTTCAGATCTACGTCAGCACGAATCTTGCTACGTGTAACTGGGGATATAATTTTACTGCGGGTAAACAAAATGACCCTCCCTCCCTCGTGCATATGAATCTGCTGACTGAGCTGTGATATGAACTCTCTCTCTCCCTTCTTTCTCCCTTGTCTTGACAAACCTCTTGAGCCATTAAACCTGGCAGACTACCTTACACTTTATCAGGACTTGGTAGGCCCAGCAGCTTGGGGTGGCAGGTGAGTGACTTGTTCTAGATCTTTTTTGCGCTTACATTATGATAATCTGTGATTTTCACAACATGCCTAGGGGTTCATTGGATCTGTGTGTTTCAGACAGCCAGTTGCAACCCATTGCTGGGCTGTGAAATAATTTATATTGTACAACATTATTAAAGAAAAGTATGGATTAGCAAGGAAAAAAACCTGACAGTGCTTCTCAGGTAGGAAGAGTCAATCATTTATGAACATTTTCTATTCCCTCAAGTAACATACAGAGGTCCCATTTCCTTGACAACACGTTTTAATTTTAGTTATTCTCAGAGTTACGTACTGGGCTATTTGGGTTTTATTTTGTATGTCCCTGAAAATAATATTAAGTACATTTTAGTATGCTCATTGGCTATGCATGTATTTTCTCTAATGAAGTGTCTAAATATTTTGGACATTTCTGTCTGGGGTACTTGTCTTTTTACTATTAAATTCAAAATTATATTCTAGATACCTCTCTTTATCAGAGGTATGCTTTGTAAATATTTTTTCTCAATCTGCCATTGGAATTTTCATCTTAATAGTGATTTGGGAAGAGCAAAGCTATTTAATTGTATTGAAATTTGTTTTATCAATATTTTATCTCTGATGGTTTGTTCTACATTAAACAACACTGCTAGCCAAGGTCACTTCAATTTTCTTCAGTGGTGTCTTCTAGAAACATTATAGTTTTAGTTCTTCCATTTAGATCTGTGATCTATTTCATGTTAAATTCTGTACATGGTGTGAAGTAATAATTAAGGTTCACTTTTGGCACATGGATATCTGAGTTATTTTGCATATGAATAATCACATTTCCCAACACTATTCTTTTTTATTTTTTTAAATGTCCTTCCCGTATTGAATTATCTAGACATATCAGTCAAAAATCAATCACCATTTCTGGTGAGTCTACTTCTGGACTGTGTTTAGTTCCATTGATCTGATGTTTATTATTATGTCATTAATATACTGTCTTGACCACACAATTCTATAATTAGTTTGGATTCAGGTAGTTTAAGCCCTTCAACTTGACTCTTATACAAAGTTGTTACCGCTATTTTCCAATTTTAAAATAGAAATTACAAATCTAGAATCAGCTTGTCTGTAATCTACTGGGATTATGATTGGTGTTGTATTGAATCTCAGGATAAATTCAAAAAGAATTGACTCCTTAAAAGTAGTGAGTCTAGTAACCCATGAACTTGATTTATCTCTCTACTTATTCTGCTTCCATTTTATAGAACTAGTATATACATATTGCCTCTTAGAAAGATTTGCCTAAGTACTTCATATTGTTTGATTTTAAGTAGTCTTGTTTGTCAATTTTAACTTCTGATTGCTTCTAGTACAGGAGTACATTTTCATTGTTTTGTCTATTGATTCTGTAATCTTGTTAAACTCTTTTAGTTCTGGTATCTTCTCTGATAAGTTAGCAAGATTGATTTGTTGTGGACAGTCATGTTACCTGTGAATAGTTTTGTTTTTCATCTTCCAATCTGCATGATTTCACCTCGTTTTCTTGTCTCATTGCACTGGCTAGAATCGTCGTTTGATGTTGAATGGAAACACTGAGAAAAATGTCCTTGTCTTGCTCTTGATCTCGAAGAAAAGACGCTCAGTCTATGTCACATATGTTGAGATAATCACATGGCTTTCCTTCTAAACTCCAGCCACCCTGACCTCCTCAGACACGAAGCTCTGGGCCCCCAGCTTGGGGGGACGCCCAGGTTGTTTGTTTCCCTTCCCTGCCTGGCCCAGGGGATCCCGCCCTGTGGTAGACGAGGGAACCCCATGCAACCACCTCCTTCCTATACTTTCTCTTGGGGTTCACTTTCTGTGCTACCTGTTTTCCAGGCCTGTAAGTTATTATTCCCCCTGTCTTGTCCATTTCTCATGTTATTTAAGATGAGCGGTAAATAGGGACCTTGTTATTCTATCATGTCTGAATGTGGAAATGATTATGCAATTTAACATGCAAAAAGTCCAAATTTGTGAATGCTCAAACTCGATATCAAGGAGCTAAAAGTATGGCAGGCATTATTATGTATTTTTTATAGGAATGACATTGGAAGTAATATTTGAGTCCACACGGAAGTATTTGAATTACTCTCTACAGTCAGTGTTTTCTCCCCCGTGAACGTTAATGTCATGCCGCCTCGCTGTTCGTGGAAATAGCAAATGATTTCTCCGAGAAGAAATTAACCACAAATTACTTAAACTCCTAGTAGTCAGACGGTGGTATTCAAACCCCATTCATAATGCACTGACAGCGGGCTGGTTTGATTGCAGGCTGATAGAGACAAACCCCATTAATCACGGCGCGTCGGCCTCCGAGGGCTGGCCGTGTCTGTGGTGTCTGCTGACAACCGGGCAACCAGTGGGGGGTTGCACGCGCGAGTGAGCACCGCTCTGGGTGTGCCGAGGGTGGGGTGTCCTGCAGACCCTCCCCAGGGAGGGACGAGGCAAAGGGGGCGAATGCAGAGTGATTAGACAAGCAACAAAGGCTGTCGTCGTGTCCGAGGGGAAGTCCTCTGTTCTCAGATTGTCACTGCCCTCGTTAAAGGTGTCCCCGACTGCACGAGTGGGTGTGTTACAGGTTGTGACAAATAGCACCCTGCTAAATAAGCACATCTGTGGTCCTTGCGCGGTCTCGGGTTAGGGTAGGGGCCTCACCTGACCCCACCGGAAAGGGCACGGGGCCCGTTACGCTTTCCCAGAGCCCCGGTGCTCAGCACAGTCCCTGTGTCACAGGCAGGAACATCACCTTTGTCCGTGACTGTCTCTCCCACTGGACTCTCAGATCTGGGGGGCCCACGGGCTCCGCTGTTCTCCACTGCATCTCCCCGACCTGTGACGTCGGAGCTGTCTCTTCACTAAATGGAAATGACTCCTGGCACTGTGTGGGACCAAGTGAAAATCCCTGTCACCAGGCCAGGGTTTTCTTGTCTCCTAGGTCGCAGCTCTCCCAGGGCTAGTGACCGAGTGTCTCTGGACAGCGAAGGGGCTTCTGTTTCTCACACCACCCGGGCTACCGCCCCTGGGACTCGGTTCTTGCAGAGCTCCTCTTGACCTCAGTAGCAAGCAAGGCTGACATAACTCCCTATTTAGTGACCTTACTTGGCCACATACATAAACATGACCGTCCTTCTGGGAAAGAGGACCTGTTCATTGACCCTAATGGAAATGAACACAAAGCAGGCCCAGCCAGGAAAATATTGGAAGGGCTGTGGTGGCAGGAGAAGCAGCCACAGGAGAGTCCACGCCCCCTCTGCTCTTCCTTCCGGTCGCAGGGGAAGGCGTGGAGCCTGGTGTTGGAGGGGCTCTTGAATTGATGGAATTTGAGCAATGGTGGAACTTTCCAGAGAGGGTGTCTGGAAGCTGAATCATCCCCACACTTATTTGTTTGAATGAAGTACAATTCATCGAGCTGATTCTGGGCACACTGCAGGTGCTTCAGAACGCGTGGTCTCTGTGCTGCATGGAAGGAGCCCAGGTTTCCAAGGAAACCCTCCGAGCCTGAGGCTGAACCTCGTCTCCACCCTCAAGGTGCCCTGTGAGCTCACGGTTGTCCCAAACCAGTCAGGAGACTGGGCCTCAGGAGCATGTCGGCAGAATCTCACCTGCAGTCACAGACTCGCAGTGAAGTCTTTGATTAGCAGATCTCCAGTTTCTCTTCGCTTGTGGGACGGAGCCATTCAGTTTGGTGTCTAAATCCTTTCAGTTTGCATTTCATGTGCATTTGCAGAACATTTTGCAAATGTGATGGGTTTTGCCGCCACATGTTGTCTGTGCCGCCGACTAATTCCTTTGGAATTTACCCGCATGAGACAGCTGCTAAGAGGTGCCTGAGCTGTTGTTTGCAGAGAACAGAGAACGAGAAGGTGTAGGGAGAGGTCTGCAATGAGAGGGGGCTGGTGTGGGAAGTGGGTGTCAAGCTCAGAGTGTTTCAGCTTCTGTTTGCAGGGAGCTGGAGACTGACGCTTCGTGTCCCCCCAAATTCTTATGCTGAAACCTATCCTGATGTGATGGCGCTTTGGAGGTGGGGCTTTGGGCAATGGTTAGATCATTAAAGTGGGGGCCTCATGCATGGGCTGAGTGCCCTTATAAAAAAAGACCCCAGAGAGACCTGCCCCCACCATTCAGAGACACAGCGAGAAGACCGCTGCCCGTGGATCAGAAAGCAAACCTCCCACAAGTCTCTCGGCGCCTTGACCTTGGACTTCTAGCCTCAGAACTGTGAGAAATCAATTTCTATTGCTTATCAGTCATCCAGTATATGCCTTTTTTCTTATAGCCGCTTATGAGACACTTAGTGAATTAAATTAGATACTCTTATGTACGGTATCTGACCCAATGACCAGATAGTTCAGTAAATTGCAGTTTTGATGGTAATGAGGAGGCGGAGAGGAAAGAGGAGGGAGATTGTGGTTAATATTATGAAGACAGAAATGACCGGACTTCATATTATTTTCTACTGGTGAAATTTTCTGAGCATTTAAAACTGTCGCTGCTGGACCCACTGAAGTGGTGGAGGATGTTTGAGCAAACTCCTGACACGCAGGTTTTACTGAAGAGCCTCATGTCTTTGCCTGGGGCCCTGGGACGGTCTAGGTTAAAGGGGATTGTTGCCTGATGTTGCTGATTCTATGTCAGGACTCTGGCCAGAGCAAAAACACTTGTGTGCATGAGTGTTTGTGCATGTAGCATGTTTGTAAGCACAGCTGTGTGCATGTTTGCATGGATGATAATGATGAGGTCACTGTCACAACATGGCTCCATCTCAGGGGAAGGCCAGTCCTGCTGGGCGCCCCTGTGGGTGTGGGGGAGGCCCCCACTTGCCTGCAGCTGTCTGTGAACCAACATCAGACCAGCAAGTCACCGTGTGAGAACGGGGTCCTGTGGGGTATCATATGTAAAATACAAATCTGAGTTTTTAAGGTATCAGATTCCTATGAACATCGTCCTTCATCTGTGTTTTGGAAACTAGAATGAGTAACCCTCATCCTTTCAGAAATATTATAATTTTATGCTCATGGATGAATGTACGTTACCAGAGGATGCTGATTCATTGATGCGGTTTTGGTATTTTAGAGGATCATCAATTATATATAATGACAAATTTTATGATTGCGCTTGATCCACGTCATGGAGCACTGATGGGGTGCTCACCTGCGCGTCCCATGCGGCGATGGAAATGGCGTGTGGGCGTGTTAGCGGCGGTGCTACAGGAAGTGCTGGGGAAGGGCTACGGAAGCGCTACAGAAAGTATATAGAAGTGCTACAGGGAGTACTACAGGAAGTGCTGTAGGAAGTACTATGGAAGTACTACAAGGAAGTGCTACAGGGAGTACTACAGGAAGTACTACAGGAAGTGCTATAGGAAGTACTATGGAAGTACTACAAGGAAGTGCTACAGGAAGTACTACAGGAAGTGCTATAGGAAGTACTACAGGAAGTGCTATAGGAAGTACTACAGGAAGTAGTATAGGAAATGCTGCCGGAAGTACTACAGGAAATGCTACAGGAAGTACTACAGGAAGTGCTACAGAAAGTGCTGAGGAAGTTCTATAGGAAGTGCTACAGGAAGTACTGAGCAAGTGCTAGAGAAAGTGCCACAGGAAGTGCTGCAGGAAGTACAATAGGAAGTGCTGTGCAAGTGCCTGCTTCAGAGGACACGGAGGCCACATTGACGCAGCCACGATAGAGCAGCGCTGTGATCAGGATGAGAGAGACATAATCTGTTTCCAAATCTTCTCAAATTTGTTCCTTCGTTTTTTCTCGTCTCCCTCTCAAGCGCTGTCTGTCACGAGCTCTTCCTTGCTGCTGGGATATCATAAAACGCTTTGGCATTTCATCAATACCAAGCCTTAAAATTTTGTGTTTCAAAGGTTAACAAGCATTTTCTGTGGGCATGTGTGCGTGTGCGTATTTGTTTGATAAAAATGAAGGACAGAATGAGCAGCCTCTCACAGCCGCCACGGTGTGTGGCTGAGCGCGTGGCGAGGCAGGGGCTGGAAGCGACCGGACCCTGGAGATGCGGGCGCTGCGTCCAGCTGGGCCGTTGTGGGGAGGGCTCAGAGTTTTCTGCGGTTGTCCTTGTCTCACACGTGGTGGCGCATGAGCTGAGGAGGCGATCGGGGTGGGTGACCCTGACACAGCAGCTTAAGCTGTGGGGCTCCTCAGCCCCCAAACCTGTTTGTACTCAGAGAAACTGCTTCCCTCACAGACCCCCTTTCCACCTGCACCCCAGTAGCAATGTAAAGCGCATTTGGAGGAGGGGTCCTGGGCCTCCCGTTCATCTGAGTCATTCACCCCGCAAGCAGAACCCTTCTGTGGAGAGCAGAGGAAAGCGCTGCCTCCCGAAGGAGGAGCCCACTCCTGTGTGGGTCTCAGGCCTGCGTCCAGAACGAGCAGGACGCCGCGTGGGTGGGGGCCCGTCCCCTGCCTGACCTCATTCTAGCTGTGTAGCCAGGAGGGCGCTCGCCATTTTCAGACGGGGAGGGGAACTGGTAGCTTGCTGACATTTTCAGAAAAGGAAATGAGTAGCCAGAACGAGAACGTAAGGAATTAAAGTGCAGGGGCGGTCGGGAGCCATTTGGAGTCAGCTGGGACAGTCTGTCAGTTAGGATTTGGACAGGGTCAAGTTTAAGGTGGCCTTGTCCTTGTGAGAACCACCTGTGCTTGGCTCGGGGGCGTGAGGGACCTCTAAAACGGAGGCTGCAAAGGGCCAGAATGGAAGTGAGGCCTCCGGGGCCCCCCACGCCAGAGCACAGGGCCAGAGCTGTCTGCCGTCCGGGGGCAGGGCTGTTCGAAAAGGTTTGAAAAGAAAGAGGCCAAGAGTATCAGACTGAAGTGGACTTTATTGAAAGCCCTAGAGGGACGGCCCTCTGCAGGCTGAGTGAGCGTCCGGCCAGGAGATTGGGAAATGGGCTTTTATAGGATAAGGCTGATGCTGGAATTTTTGTGTGCGCGGAGTTGGGGGTCTCCTCTGCAGGTGTCTGTTGGCATTTACTGCTGGGGCAGGGTCTCTACTGTAATTCTTTATTGCTGTCAGCTATGTTTAGTTTAGCTTCTCTCTGGTGCCTTGGGCGTCTGGGCAGGCTGGGGACTGGCTGGTGAGTACAGCACAAGCTCTGGAACAGCCCAGCTGGACAGTGGAAGTGGTGTCGTTTTTGGATGGGTCTGAGAGCGGGGTCCTTGGGTCCACTCTGGGAAAGGTCTCCCCAGCGCTCCCCTCGGCGGCACGCGGCAAGTCTCTCCACGAGACAGAGACTCAGTTATGCTGAAACAGGCTTATTAGGGAACGGGACGGGGCATAGGGGACGCTGAACAGGCACAGGCGGGAAGAGCCGCCCCGAAAGGCACAGGCTCGCCGGGAGAGAGGCTGCGTGGCTGCAGCAGGCGGGCGGCCCCGAGGAGGCTGCGCTGCTGAGGGAGGGCAGTGAGGACCCAGCCTGGTGCCGGTCACGGGCCGGCAGGAGGCCGCTGCCCGCAGAGGGGCAGAGCTGGTGAGAAGGGCGCCTGCATGGGCACAGGGGGCAGTGAGATGGCTGCCCTGAGGCCAAGATCGGGGGTTCCCTGCAGGAGTGGTTTGTTTGCTCTTGACTCTGACTATCTCTGTAGGATCTGAGCATGACCAGAGGTGCTACAGTAGACTTGATCTCCAAAGCTGTACCCCTGGTCTGCTCCCGACACGCCTTCCTGCAGTCTGATCCTGCTTGGGTCTGCTTTTGTGATCGAAGCACTGGTACAGCTGGGCAGGGGTTATGCTAATCCCTCTACCCCCGCCTCCTGTGTGGGTCTGGTTCTAGCCTTTTTTTAACACATTGTATGCGGAAAATGTATTTATTCCTTTTACGTTGACTGGTAATAGCAAACTCCCCGCAAACAATGTGTTATTACTCGCCAGTTATGTGGCTTAAAGAAAGTGGTGATCCTTTCTTGTAGGAATAGTAATATGGGAATAATGTTTTGCTTACAAAAATATTTTAAATTGTATGCGGGAAACGTATTTATACGTTTTACGTTGACTGGCAGTAGCGAACTACCCGCAAACAATGTGTTAAGTTATGTTTCCTCCATCAGAAAGGCACTGCCAGGCCAGCCTCAACCCCATCTCCCTCACTCGCTGAAACCACAGCTACAGCCCTGTCCTTGTTCGGGGGAGTCTCCCTTGCCGTGGGGTGAGTGTTAGGCAGTGCTAGATCTGAACTGATGATAGTTCATTCCCAAGGCTACATTTTGGGGGGGAATTAACAAGCCGTGAAGAAGCCCTTTGACCTGGTGTGGGAGTGGCCTCCGGAGAGTGTCCGAAGCCCCTCCCAAGATGTCCTCTCACCTCAGCTGTGGAACCAAGGTCAACCACATCGGGAGCCTTGGGAGGGGCTGATGGCATCACTTCAAGGGATGCAGCTTTCAGAAATCACCCCTTGATCAGAGTGTAATCTAGATTCAAAGACATAACCTTTGGATGGGATAAATGCTAAGAAATCCCAAGGCAGGGAAACAGCCAGAGGCCAGGCTCTCACGCGAGCCCCTTCTCCCTGCTCAGGGCCCGGGACTCCACCCAGCTCCTTGTTCCTAGAGCTGGATATAAACAACACCCCCAGCACTTGTCCTGTTTGTTTATTTATTTTAAAAGATTTATTTATGCATACAAGAGCTGGGGTGCAGGCCAGAGGTGCGGGGGTGAGAAGACTCCCCAGAGTGGGGAGCAGAACAGGCGGATCCACTGAAACACACTGCTGAGGGGAGCAGCGGGGAGGCAGGAGAGGTCTGCTGCGCCCTGTGGGAAGCTCCCTGGCCGGGGACCAAACTCAGGCTGCAGTGGCTGCCGATAGCTTCATAGTGCTGAGACTAACCCCTGTGCCACCAGGGAAACCCAACTTGTTTGGGTTTTAGAACTTAAGCCAGGTCTGTTCCGCATGTGTCCATCATTAAATGTGGGCTTTTTGCCCCACCAGTCTGTCCAATGTTAATTTGTTTGCTGACCCAGTCAAAAAGAACCCAGAGGATGGGGGCGTTTTCCCCTTCACCCCACATGAGTTATGGGTGATAGTGAAACTGGCTTGTCTTTTTGTTTTCTATTGTGGACTTGTTTAAACATCCTTTGAGCACGTTTTTGTGAGCTGAATATGTATTTTAGAATGGAATCCAAGTTGTCTTTTGGCCAAGTGTGATAGCAGTGAAGACTAAAACAAGCAAAAGGCTTCTGACAAGTTAAAATTAAAATTGTAAATGACCCCTTGATTGAGAAGGTTAACACTGTCAGTGCTTCTCTGAAGTGTAATGAGTCACTGCAGCGGAAGCCTTGATGAGGCACATTTACATACAGACACAGGCTGCCGGAGCAGGCGGTAGCCAGGCCTGACACCCGGAATTGACACTGGCAGAGCAGAGAGCCGAGGTATAAAGCGATTTCAGGGACTTGTAACGAGACTTGGCAAATGACCAGGACGCACAGCCATGGGGCGGAAATGCCAGCACCCCGCCCCCCAGGGCTCCTGAGCATGAAAACAGGCAAAATGAAAGGGGACCGCAAACACAAAGACTCTTTTAAAAAATAAATATTTTATTTATTTATTTATTTATTTATTTATTTATTTATTTATTTATTTATGTGTAGAAGAGCTGGGGTGTAGGCCAGAGGTGCAGGGGTCTCTCACCAGAGACAGAGTGGGAAGCAGAACTGGTGGATCCCACTACTGAGGGGAGCAGCGGGGAGACAGGAGAGGTCTGCTGTGCCCTGTGGGTCAGCTCCCTGGCCCGGGATCGAACTCTTGCTGAAAGCTGGCGATAGCTTCATAGAGCTGAGGCTTAATCCCTGGGCCACCAGGGAGGCCCCTGTAAGTACAAAGATCTTTACTAGAATTCTGTTCACTGAGGGAGAGTTTGTATGGCTGGAGCTGTCCGGGGTCCTGCACATCGTGACTGCAGAGGACACAGCCCCAGAGCAAGGCCCCAATATTTATTTCTGAGGGTGATGCTGTTGTCGTTCAGGTTTTGTGATTGAAGAAATCCCTTGATTTCTTGTGATGAGAAATCCCTTGCAAAGGCAGCGGTGGAAGCTACACAGAAATCTCCAAGTTGCCTCACTAGGCCGATTCTAACTAAATTCAGTAGCCCGAAAATATGAGCTTGCCATCGGCTCTCAACCCTCCCACCCAGAGCAGAAATGCTGCAAGCTCCAGGTAAGAAACCCTGCTTCGTTTTAAAGCTGGATACCAAAGAGACTGAATTTTTGCTCAGAAAATATTCCTGACGTAAAAATAGATCTGACCTTTGAAGAGGGAAATTTCTTGTCTTCAAATCTGACTTTCATTTTCCTTCCTTAAAAATAAAAAGAATGTCCCAGAATAGCCTCTTCTCAAGTTAAAAATACGGAGCCACATCAAATTATTTATAGAACGAGCCAAGAAAGAAAAGGGAAGAGGAAGTTCAACTACATTTCCATTTATTATTGCAGTTAGAATTTTCACAAAAATCTTACAAATCTTTTGGCAAATTAAACTGACTGGCCTTAGGATACTCAGATCAGTTTAGTAATCACCCTCGTTAATAACCACCTCGCCCGCCACGTAACCTTGCAGGAATGAGCTCACTGCAAAACCTCCTTTCTTTTAACTGCGCTAAGGCCGGTCCCCTTGGGCAGTAAGTGGCATGTGTCACCCGCCCAGGGCTGGCTCCTTTGGAAAGCCCCTCCCTCCTGGACTGCTTCTCTTTACCCTCACCCCGCCTAGTGCTCCCCAGTCGCACACCGAAAGCCCAGTGCCAGCCTGTGTGTCTTTGGCCCTTCAGCTCTGTGTTGAAAAATGCTCCTTTCTCTGATCCTTGGAATTTTTCAAAACTTCAGTGCGAGCTGGAGGCTCTCCCTTCTGCTCCCCTCTGGAAAGAGGTGGGTGAGCCCCGCCCTGTAAATATTCTGGCCAAGATGAGTTTTGGGTCAACATGGACCCTGCTTCCTTCTGTTTCCTGCGTGCGCTGAAGCCTCGGGGAAGCCAGAATCTCCCTTCCCAGACGCTGCGTCTCCCAGGCTCCGCGGAGTTGGGGTGCTCCGATGAGGGGCCAGTCTGTCCTATTTTGTCCTCACTGTAAGAGCCACTGGGCAGGTGTAGCCCACGGAGGTGGCGCCGGGGTCAGGCAGGCCTGGGCTGTGTGACCTCACTTCTCAAGTGACACTGATGTCGTTTTTGGAGTTGATGGGTTTTGAGAGTGGGGTCCTTGGGTCCACTCTGGGAAAGGTTTCCCCAGAGCTCCCTTTGGCGGCACGCGGCGAGTTTCTCCACAAGACAGAAACTTTAGTTATATTTAAAGAGCAGGTTTAGGGTTTCCCTGGTGGTGCAGCCGCTGCTCCCCTAGGCAGTGTGTTTCTGTCGCTCTGCCTGTTCCGCTCCCCACTCTGTCTCTGGTGAACCCTCTCGCCGCCCCACACTTCTGGCCTGTACCCCAGCTTGTATGCATAAATAAGTCTTAAAAAATAAAATAAAGAGCAGGCTTATTAGGGAACGGGACGGGGCATAGAGGACGCTGCACAGACACGCGGGCGGAAGAGCCGCCCCGAAAGGCACAGGCTCGCCGAGAGAGAGGCTGCGTGGCTGCAGCAGGCGGGCGGCCCCGAGGAGGCTGCGCTGCTGAGGGAGGGCAGCGAGGACCCGGCCTGGTCCCGGTCACGGGCCGGCAGGAGGCCGCTGCCCGCAGAGGGACGGAGCTGGTGGGAAGGGCGCCTGCATGGGCACAGGGGGCAGAGATGGCTGCCCGAGCCAGTGCAGAGATGGCCCTGATAGAGTCTTCCTTGGGTGGGGAGGGCCGTTCCCTCCAGGAGGGGTTTGTTTGCTGCTGGTTTTGAATGACGATGGAGGATCTGGAAGGGACCGAGATGCTGCAATGGGCTCAGTCTCCACAGCCTTACCCTGGTCTGGCTCCTGACGCTCCTTCCTGCAGTCCGACCCCGCCTGGGTCTGCTGTGTGACCGGGCCTTGGTGCAGCTGCTCAGGCTGACGCGCATCCCTGAACCCCGCCTCCTCCTGAGTCAGGCTCTAGCCTTGTTTTAAGTTATGTTTCCTCCAGTAATACGAGCATGCTGGCCTCACCTTCCCCATCTGACCCCTGAGTGGGGGCACTGGGGGGTATTGGGGGTGAACTGAGGTGACAGGCAAATACCTGGCCATTGTCATCAGTATATACCGCTCCTCTTTGTCTCCTGTGCGGGCGGGAGCGTCCCGGTGAAGCCCGTCTTCCGAGTTCACTGTTTCTCTTACTTAATTTTAATCGTAAATGCGAACGCCGCGTGGAGGCAGTCAGGCACCACGTACTCGGTTACGTCCACCGGTGGGTCATGAGACGGTGTTGGAACAAGGCATTAGAACATTCTGGTGACAGGAACTACCCAGGATGCAGCAGCTTTCTTGCAACTTCCGTCTGCAACAGGGCTGAGACCGAAGTCCAGTAAAGGTGGTGCCCCCTGGAGGGGGTTGCTGATGAGGATAGATAGCCCCAGGGGAATGCTAAAAAGGTTTTACAGTTTGGGTGGAGACTCTAATGAGAAATAAAAGGGACTGGGGCCTCCCCGGTGGCGCAGTGGTTAAGCGCTGCGCTGTGGAGCTGTTGGCAGCGGCAGCGTGAGTTCGACGCCCGGCCGGGGAGAATCCCACATGGTGCGGCAGACGTCTCCTGCCTCGCCCGCTGCTCCCCTCAGCAGTGTATTTCTGATCTGCCTGTTCTGCTCCCCGCTCTGTCTCTGGTGAACCCTCTCGCCGCCCTGCACCTCTGGCCTGTGCCCCAGCTTGTATGCATAAATAAAAAAAATAAAATAAAATAAATAAATCTAAAAAAAAAAAGAGTGAAAAAGGAGATTTAGTCGCCATGACTGTGAAGAAGCAGCAGCAGCAGCAGGAAATGTAGCCGCCAAGATTGAGAGTTTGGAAAGCAGCCCCCAGAAGTTTTGAGCTGCTGGGATATAGATTGAGCATTTTTGAAGTCTTCAGTGACTTTGGGGCCAGCGACTTTGGAGGCTTTGCAAGTAGCCGAGCGACGGAAACTGCTCCCAGTTTTGTTTTTACTGCAGCCGAAGGCAGAGGCAGAGGCCCGGAGCGGGCGCCTTCCTAAAATGCGTGAGTGCGGTCTGTGGGGCCGTCTGGCCGCTGTAGTTGCTGTTTGCAGTGTTGTTGGCCTGGTGCTGTGCTGGGCATGGCAGTTCCGGGAGCATCTTGCGAGTTGGAACCTGGCCTGCAATCTGGCTGTTGTGCGTCTGCAGAGGCAGGAAGATGCCTCTTTGACATGTGGCCTGTCGTTTGAGGGGAGCTCCACATCTGCAGTGGTGGGAAGACACCGCCTTCGTTGTTACGTTTTAGGACTTAAAAGAATTGGACATTGCTTTAAGTAAGGTAAACGGCCATATTCCGGCCTCAGTAACTCTTTGTTTTTCCCTGTTTGCTAAATAAATCCCATTGTCATTGTTTCCTAAGCCTGAGTAGTCGTGCAATTGTGCGCGCGGGTGCAAAACTAAGATAGTGACCGGTAAGCAATTTGGGCAGTGCCCTTGGCCAATTTTGAAGCCCCATTTGCCCGATATCACATCAAGTATACAACCTAATAAAAGCACCAAGGAAAATAAACCAAATGTAAAATGATTCAAGTGACAATAGACTCTCAAACCCTCAACTCTCTGAAGGTCCTGCATACGAAGACCAGAGCCCAGTGTCCGCTGCGGCCACCCCGGTCAGCCCCGCGCCTTGGAGATGGGATTCTGGGGGATATGTATTTTATTGGCAACAGTTACTTTATTTTTCATTTTTTCACATTGTGCCTATATCCTATATGGAATCAGGAAAAATGGAATTAAAAATTGGATAAAACAAATATATGGATATGTATATGCTTGGATCTGTAAATGCACTCTCATCACAGACACGATGTATATCTATAGGCATAAACATGCAGTGTTTCTCAAGCTAGAATTTTCTTTGTACTCTGTCCTCCTATAATCCAAGCTCCTGAGGGCGGGAGATGTCTTTTCATGTTTAAACCCCGGTTCACTTCTTCATGGAAACTCATTGATTTTTCACTAGGGGGTAACTAGCATTCATCAAATGCCTCCCTGGGCCAGGGGTGATGCGATGGGGAGACCAGCGGGTGGGTGGTGCGGAGAGTTGGGGAAGTCAGCGTGTCCCCTCGTCACGCTCTCCTGAAAGCGCGCCCTGCCGGGTGAGCAGCTCTGCCGTGCCTCCAGGAGACCTTCACGATCCCAGGCGTACTGGGCAGCAGGGAACCACTGGGCAGCGGGCAGGCACTGTGGTCGTCCATTAGTCACAAGGAGGCAGAGTGTGAGGATGCCTGAGGCAGGCGTCGCATCAGCCCTAGTGGCGCGGACAGAGCTTCCTCTGGGGGTGGAGAGTTTGTGGGCTTTGGAACGCTTGAATCCTCTGCCATATATTTCTCCACTACCACCGACTTGGCAGCTCAGCTAAGGTGGTGCGGTCTCCGGGACAGAGGTGGTGGCGGCACAGCCGTGCCAGCTTCGGCTTCTACCTGGGCTGTTTTTAGTATCTTGGGGAATCACAGCCCAGGCTTCTTGGTTGATGTTCCCACGGTTTGGTGTCTGGGCCTGATAGAGAGTGTCTCCTGCATTTCGCAGAGCTCGACTCCAGGGCTTGGACTAGGACCAGAGTTGTCTGTCCCTCACACGGCTGCTCTCTGCCTCTGGTTGGGGGGTGCGGGCTTGCATGAGAGTCTCCATCCGAGAATTCAGGGTGTCATCGGACTTGTATTCTAGCCTTCGTTGTCATCCTGAGGGAAAATTTCTTTCCTTTTTTAAAGATTTTATTTATTTATGCACACAAGAGCTGGAGTGCAGGCCAGAGGTGCATGTCGCTGACAGAGGCGTGCGAGTGTGTCCTCAGGGGGACAGGCAGGGCCATTAGCTCGGGATCACTGGTGTCTATTGATCTTGTGCTCCCCTCCTGTCCCTATGAAGAACCCCTGGAGCGGGAGCTGTGTGGGGGAGAGGGAGGCGACAGCTGCCAGGTCTCCATTTGGCTGAGTCAGGTCTCTCTGGCTGCCCCCCGCCACGTCTGTGTTCAGGCTTGAACACACTTGTGTGCCTCTGTCAGCGACACACGTGTTCGCTCCCTTGCACATTGTCCCACATCAAAGCTCCAGTCCCCGCTTTCTCTCCCATGATGAGGGAACACGCCATGTCCGGGGCCACGGGCCAGGAGCAATGCAGGGGAGAATGTTGACCTGTGTGCGAGAGAAAGACTTTGGGGGTGCCTGCCCCCCCGGTGATGATACAAATTCATGTTTTCCTTTTAACACTTTGTGTGCCGGTGCCCTTTAAATTTACCAGCCCTTGGGGCCGGCCATTTTCTGTGCCACCGCATGAATGGTAGAAGCATTCAGTAAAACACACACAACTCCTGAACCACTGGATAGTAAAAAAACTGTCATATCTCTCATAAAACACCTGACACTTTCACCAAAACAATGTGTGAAGCTTCTAGACTGAGGACGATCCAAGAAATAGCTCCTAAGAGTTCCAAATCAATCCCCCGTGGCGTGAAAAACCGGAGACTAGATGAACATGTATGAATACGTGAGCGACCACCTGAGACTGGTGACAAAAACACATACTGATACGTGCGCGGACCACAAAGTGTTAGGAATGTGGCCTGCGCATTATCCTGCCTTCCCTTACTCTGGTTCGGGTTTGTTCTGTTAGTCCCTCGTGGACTGCTGCTGTGTTCTAGCCGTGGTCCCGATGGCTGGACCTCATCGGCTTGGTGCATAAGGTTAAAGTGACTCAGGCATGTAACAAAGAATTTGGCAACTGCGTCTGGAAAATATGAATGTCAAACGCCCTGTGATGGGGTCTGGGCAGGGATTTCAGGCCCTTCTCCCTGGCCCGTGATGTGCATGGTGACTGCAGAACAGGCCAGAAAGACTGGGCTCTAGGCAGGGTGTGCTCCACTACACGTGCTCACTCCTGGTGGCCCCGTTTAGGCGATTTTCTCCGTAAAATATTAGCTATTTAAAAGGATATTCTCTAATTAAAATTTAATATCCAGAAGTGAAAGATGCTTTCGGTGCTAGCCATTTATAAGCACTTTATTCTATCCTTGCTTCAGTGACAAGTGGAAGTTTTCTCAGCATGACATGAGCAGAATTTATCAGAAGTTATCAAAATGAGGAAAATGTATGTGGGAGAGACCCCTCTTGTCCCGTCTCTCAAGAAGAGAGAACAATATCTTAAAGCACAAAGAATTTTGATTCCTTCTTTGGGCAGTAGCACGAGCTGAATCGCGTTAGCAGGAAGAGTGGATTCGCCTTCTGCTCCAGTTGGCTGGCTGGTTACACTGGGCGTGGTGTTTACCATGAGAATTGTTTGTGGAAGACAATATTAAGAGACCGTGTTCTACACAGATTTTAAAAACAACTCTGAGGAGGGAAAATGTAAGAAAATAGGGAGAGTTTTCAAAAAGGAAAGCAAGATTTGCTTCCTCTTGATCATTGAACCCATACACTGTACCCCAATACTTGATTTGCGTTGAAAAGTATACCTGCTGACCACAATTCTCAAAATGTAATTGTCAGTGCTTGGAAATGTGTGGAATATTTTCACAGGCTGACTAACAATGGAAGGAAGGGTGTCTCGAATGGCCTTTATTGCCCTGTTTTTTAGGTTTTGGGTGTTTTTTTTTTTGCCCTATGTATTTTTTAAATTTTATTTATTTATTTATACATACAAGAACTGGGGTGCAGGCCAGAGGGGCGGGGGGAGGGGGGTGAGGATTCACCAGAGACAGAGTGGGGAGCAGAACAGGCGGATCCACTGAAATCCACTGCTGAAGGGAGCAGCGGGGAGACAGGAGAGGTCTGCTGCGCCCTGTAGGTCAGCTCCCTGGCCGGGGATTGAACTTGTGCTGCAGTGGCTGCGGACAGCTTCGTAGGCTGAGACTTAACCCCTGAGCCACCAGGGGTTAAATGCACCTATGTATTTTTTTTTACATCATTGTTCCTTTCAGGTGTTGTCCCCATGTAATTCCCACCACCATGTCACCATGATCTGTCACCATAGTCTCGTTGCTCTTCCCTTCCCTGTTCTGATCTGGTTTTGCTATGAAGATTCAACCAGGTAATGACCACAGGTGACTCTGTAAACTGGAAAGCACCTGGTTTCTCAAATAGTGCGTAAGTGTCTGCAGGACAACATGTGGGTGGACTGGAATTTGGGGGTCAGTCTCTGTACTGCTTTCCTGGGGTCCAAGATCAGGCCGCTGACCTAGGTCAGACTGAGCAGGCAGGACTTCAGAAAGCCCCCATCTGGGCCTTCTCTCCCATCTAAAAGGCTGTTGCTTTTCCGTGTTCTAGATGCACCTGACATTTATAGCTATGATATTCATAGGACCACTTCACGCAGGCTTTGTTTAGAGTTACCCATTCATACTAATTTCTTTGGTCATCATTTAAAAAAAATTTTGGAAATATGTGAAAAATTTTATTTTTAAAAAGTTATCCTTATTTTTTTAATTGCGGTAACATTAGCTTAACCCACTGTTTACGTGCTTCAGCGTTGCAGATTTGAAGTTGCTCTTGAAATGTTTGTTACTACACAACACCCAGCACCAAGGCACCCAGAGCCCCTCATCCCAGCCCACGGCCCCGCCACACATTTCTCACATCCCTCCATCGCCCCCCAATAGCCTCAATTTCAGATTTCTAGGTTTTGCTTTGTCTGTTCCTTTGCTTTGTTTCTCTAATTCCACATGTGAATGAAGTCATCCAGTAATTGTCTTTCTCCTAACTTATTTCACTCGGTGTCATTCCTGCCAGCTCCACCTAAGTTGTCACAAATAGCAGGACTTCATTTTTGATGACCAAGTGTATTACGTCATGTCTGGGTAGCCTGTCTTCTTAGTCCACTGCTCTGTCCTTGGACACTTAGGTTGTTTCTGTAACTTGACTATTATAAATAGGGCAGAAATGAACATAGGAGTGAATTATCCATTATCCATTCGCGATAGTGTTTTTACATTTAGGTAGAGACCTAGGATTTGAATTGCTGGATCACATGGTAGCTATATTTCTAATGTTTTGGGGAAGCTCACTATTGTTTTCCAGGGGACGAGACCAGTTTGCATTCCCAGCAACAATGTGCAAGCTTCCTTTTTTCTCCACACCCTCACTGACACATGCTTTGATGATAAAAATGAGGCTAGAAGGAACTCACCTCAACATGATAAAGGCCACAAATGAAAAACTCACAGTAACATCCTCAGTGGTGAGAAACTGAAAGTTACTCCTCTCACATCAGGTCCTCATACTTTTTGCATCCCATTCCCCCTCTCCCCGCCCAGCACCACTGCCTGTCCTGAAGGGCCTCTTTTAGTTCCAGGGAAGTGTCTATTATTGGCAGACTTTGTCAGCTCCTATCAAGTCTGGGGAATTTTCCAGATTTTCTCCAAATATTTCTTACATGACATTTTTCTACTTTCTCTTTCTGAAAAGTAAGTCAGTCCTATAGATCTCCTCCAGCTCTCCTCCAAGTCTCTTAATCTTTCATAGATTTATGTTTCTTTTCCTCTCTGGGCAATATTCTGGGTGGTTTCTTTAGATTTCTTTTACTGTACACTAATCTTGCCAACTGTGCCCATCTAAATATCTATATCCAGGATTATACTTTTCATTTCCAAATATTCTACTTTATTATTTATCTTATCTGTCACTTTGGGTCCTATCTTGATCCTTTTTCTTACTCTTGATTCAATCGACATGGTTCCAAATGTTTAAAGAATACTTATTGAGTCATCTCTCTTCAGTTATTCCATTATCTGAGGTTTCTCTTCTTTCTCCTGACTGTTTCTTATGGGATATTGTTCCCTGATAGCTTCCTGGTTTAGCGTTGGGAGCTGGGGTGGGAAAGGAGGGTTGGATTTTTCTGTCAACATCCTAGGGGACTCAGTCCTCCAGAGAAGATTTGCTTTAGAACACCGGCTCACTGTAAGTTAATTTCTGTGGGTGAGGTTTCCTTGACACTGCAGATAATTCCAATCCAAATCCCAAACCTGAGCCAGGCTAAGACCATCATCAGATATATTTACTACCCAGAGATCAGGCTGAAACAGGGGTGTTTGCTAAGCACATGTGTTTCCTCAGCACATGTAAGACTAAGGCAGTGTCTCTTCTTTCCTCCTTGGAAACTGCTAGGAAACTCAATTGCCTAGAGGAGCTGATGTCCCATAGCATCAACAAGATCTCTGCTCTGGGGACTTAGTTCCCTCCTCATTTAGAGACCCCAGAGGGGCTTCCTTACTTGAGAACTTTGCTGTCCGATTAATGGACATTTATTACAGTTACCCAGCATTTCCAAGTTTCTTATACCAGGAAGAATTCATAAAATTAATCCTTTATATTGTGAGAAATTAAAGTTGCTACAACTCACATTTGATTTATTGACCATATTAAACTATTCAGAAAAAAAGGAAAAATAAGATTCAAATACTATACCATATTTTCCCGACAGAAGTAACCAATCCAACAAGGAATGTCATCTCACTATTCTAAAAACAAAAAGCCACTAAATGGTCGTGTAACAACAAATGTAATTAAGAATAATAATGAATACGAAATACATGTGGAATTGCTTAATAACCATTGCTCACCTTAAATTGAGAATGATTTGACAGGGCACTGCTGAAAAATAGAATTTTGTAGTCACCTTTCTCTATCAAATCTCAAAAAAACGGGGAACATAGGAAGAAGGTTAAATGTCATATGTTGTTACAGATTAATTCCTCAAACTGAGAAGGTAATTTATGTCTGAAGAACAGAACAGGTACATCCACTTGCTACACTTTTGTTTTAAAGATTTATTTTATTTTTGCATGCAATGCTGGGTTGCAGGCCAGAGGTGTGGGGCAGTGAGAGGGTTCACCAGAGACAGAGCAGGGAGCAGAACAGGCAGATCGACCGAAACACACTGCTGAGGGGAGCAGCGGGCAGAGCAGGAGAGGTCTGCTGTGCCCTGTGGGATTCTCCCCCGCCGGGCATCGAACTTGTACCGCAGCCACCGCCTAACAGCACCAGAGTGCTGCCTTTAACCCGTTGCGCCACCAGGGAGGCGCCTACACTTATTTTTTTTGAGGATTTATTTATTTATGCATACAAGAGATGGGGTGCAGGCTAGAGGTGCAGGTGTAAGAGGACTCCCCAGAGACAGAATGGGGAGCAGAACAGGCAGATCCACTGTGACCTTCTTGTGGGAGACGTTGACACCGGTTGAGGGGATGTTCTACTAAGATGAGTGGGCGTGAACGGTTCACAGCACGCTTCCCACGCGCGGGAACGATGGGCCGTGGGCATCTCCCCGGAGCTGGGTGCCGGCCCAGGCATGGTGGAATGGATTCAGGATGGAGCCCTGCGGCTTCCTGCTCTGCTGCAGCGGACACCGCGGGGCATTTGTGACGGGGCACGATCGGGGTGTCCACGCCGGCCATGGGGGGCATTTCCACTCTGGGTCCCGCACTGGCCCCCGGCCGGGCCTCAGGCCTGCAGGTGTGTGCTCCGCCGGCCGAGCCCTGGCAGTGGCCACGCGGGCCCCCGGAGGCGACGCCGTGCGGCGGGTCCTCAGCCCGGTCTCAGCCTCGGCTCCTGCCTGTGCCTCCCCGTGGCCCTCCCCGGAGCTGGGGAAGCCCTCGGAGTGACTGTGGGTGGGAGCAGCCTCCCGTGGCGGCCTGGCTTTGTCTGCACAGCCTTTATTTGTTTATATTGCCTGAGCTGGCCCAAGGCAAAGCGAAGTAACAGCGCGGCAGTGACCTGCACCCGAAGCCATGCGCTGGCCTGAGTTGGGCGCGAGCAGGTGCCCGCGTGGCTGGTGCAGGGCTCGATCCACGCCCTGGACAGAGGCCGCCTGTAGACCCTGAGGGGCATTGACAGCCCGGCCTTGTCGGCCCGGAGGGGCCGGTTCCTGGCGGCGACTCGTTCCGCGGCCTTACCGTCTCCGTAGCGTTATGTCATCACTTGGAGTAATTAGGGGTCTGACGAAGACATCCGGTCTTCTCTCCTCATCACCGAAGAGGAGACAAAGTGCCTGGCGAGGCTGGAAGGGAGGCCGCGAGCTGTCCACCCTCATCTTCAGAGGCCGGGTGGACTCCAGCTGCACAGATGGGGCACCAATCCCGGGTGGCCTGTGGTATTTCAGAGGAAGGACCCAGCTAGTGGAGCACACCCAGCCTCCTGCCCAGTCCCTGCGTAATCAGGTAGACGTGTTAGGGAGACACACGTGTGCTGAGAAATGGTGCCCAAGGGTGGCTGCAGGGGCTCTTTTTGGAGCTGTGAACTGTTGGCATCAATGAGGAAATCCAGCAGAGCAGAAGAGATGGCGCCACCCACTCGCCTGGCAGGGCTTTAATGAGCCCTACTGTGCGGTGTGTCACACACTTACGTTGCGGGGACACCGAGCTCCTCGCTGCCACCAGCTTGGGGTCTGCGTACCAAGTAGTATTTATTTCTGTCTTCTACATAACTGAAAGCAAGGTCATTGTAAACAAAAGTTGCACTGCACTGCGACCCTTAAATAATAGTGCCAGCCACTTGATAGTATCAGTAGCCTTGTGCGGTGCAGATACCATGAGAGCGTGCAGGAGTATTCAGTTCTGGCAGGTGCGGCTGCCTCCCAAAGACCCTCAGCCAGCTACTGACTTTTCCTGTGTGAGAAGCAAGGAAAAAGGAGATGAGCAAGTGGTGGAGAAGTAGGAGAGAGAAGCTGCTTTCACACAAAAAAGAAATGTATTGCGGATACATTTATGGGACCCCTCAGGGTCTCCGTAGACACGTACTGGGTGTGTGAATGGCACCCCCCAAGGTTCTGCCCGTGAAGGAATCATTAGGAACGGGAGAGCCGAGGGGGAAGACGGTCGATAGGTGCTCCGGTGAGATTGCTGTGGACACGTGGCGCGACCCGCAGCCCCCAGCAGGGTTCTCGCCCACCCTCGTGGAGCACAGCTGTGTTCCTTCTCAGTGTTTACCGACACGTGTGCATCCAGACAGCTCTGTTCAGCCCGCTTCGTGGAGGTTTGTCCCTGTTACGGTGTGTGTTCTTTCCTGTAGTCAGGAGTTGGTCTTTAGTGACGGGTTCCTCAGCCCGTGCTTCTGCCTCCCTCGGAGAGCTGGGGTCTCACCGCGCTGACGGAGCTGGTGACAGCGGGAGCCGGGAGTCAGCGGTTCCATCGGCAGCCAGGTCTGGGAGGCCCTTTGGGGCGCGGAGCTGCTCTCACGGGGGAAAGCTCTGGGCCATGGGGCTGTTCTCACATCTCCTACCCGACCCCACTGGGTCAGCCCACAGAACATCGAGAGGTTTTGGGGGGGAGGAGACTCCAGCTGCTTCTGCCTTCCCTGGCTGTTCTGCAGGGAGCGGCTCAGCCCCTGTGCTGGTTTCCTCTGCGTCCCTTCAAATGCCACGGCTTGGGAAGGCTCGGTCGCGCTGTTTCTCACTGTCGCTGCCAAGGCCGCGCGTCTGCGGGCTTCTGGCCTTGCCAGTCTGCAAGTTTAAAGAGCGGCTGAACAATCAGATGTGTCAGGACAGTCAGACTTACCTGGACGTTGGAAACCTCGTCAAGAAAGAACAGCGGCGTTTACAGGACGCCCCAGGAATTCCCCTCCCCCCCGCAGTAAGGACCACGTGGTGCCCCCACAGCTTTGTCTGGATCCCTCATAGGTACACACACTTACGGGGGCACACGCATGCCCACATATGCTCAGAGGGGCGTGTGCAGCTCCGTGGAGGCACACGGAGCCGCCACAAGGCCTTCCTGAGCCCGTGGCCCTGCGATTGGTGGCGTCGCGGTTCATTCTACCCACTCTCTTTGGTTTTTTAAAAAGTTACAGTCCATGAAATTGATTTCACAAGCCATTACTAGGTTGCGCCCCACTGTTTCAAAAACATCGCCCCTTCCAATAAAGAGGCCACAGCCTAGCGTCCGTGTCCGTTCTCTCCGGAGCCTGTGTTTCCAGATTTGTTCCATCCCCGTAAGTCACTGCGTCGGCAGATTAAGCTGCCAATTAGCTGGCACCACGCGGCACCCTGAGCCGGCGACTCGGCCCAGGCCCATGGGTGGCGGCTGCAAGCGCCGCGCTGCCCTGCTCTGCTCTTCCTCTTCGGACGTGCCGCGGTGAATCAGCACCGGTCAGGGCTGGGCCACTGACATGACCTGCGCCCTCCCTGTCAGCCTCAAATTCACCTCACAGGACAAGACGTAATGGCGCTCTTCGAGTTTTAGTGACCCGAGACAGTCCGCACGCCGACCGGCCTTTTTTGTAACTTCTCGACGACCCGCCAGGGACTCATTTTAACGCCCAGACCTCCAAAATAGTCCCCCACAGGCGGCCGGTGCCACGTCCCAAGGCGTCTTCCCGGAAAGGCGTCCTTGGCCGCTCAGTGGCCTCAGCGGCCTTCCCACAAACCAAGGTCTCCACTTTGACCGCTGCCTTTTTCCCTCTGTGAAATTGGAGGCCAATTCCGTCCTCTCTGGTCTATTTTCAAAGTGTGTCCTATTTCCATTCCTGAGCACACCGCCATGTCGGCACCCCAGGACCTTGGCACACACTTCCCTTCCCTTGATTCTGAGATCTGCCCTTTCATCCACGGAGCCCCATCTGAGATGCAGTCTCAGAGACCCTGTCTGTCTAAACAGCCCCTCTCTTTGTCGGGGCTCAACCTCCGAGTTCTTAACCTCCCTGAAGAGCGTCAATCACGGTTTGCGGTTATTTTCTTTGCGATTTACTCACTTACTCCCTCTCCTCACCTCAAATAGCTGCTTCTCGAGGCCAGGGGACACCGTCTTTTTCATCGAGTAGTGAACAAATACAATTCACCTTTATAAAGGTCTTCCGCTCTTTCTGCAAATCCTTAAAATTATTCCCTTACAAATCAAATTCTATTCTTTCTAAGGATTTATTCTTTTAACTAACTGGAAATCTAACTAGAGGAAAGATTAATGATAGACTCATATCTGCTCAAGAGCGAAGATTTGATCATTAACAACCTAAATGGGGTAATTAGGTATACAGTTGGAGTGCTGTGTGCAGGCTTAAATTAGTGGTGTGTAATTGAGCCTCATTTAACTGCAGGAGAATTTCACTGAGAGAATTTTATTTACATAAGAAAAAATGTCTTAGTGAGATTGCTTGGAAAGAATTTAAACATATGCCAAATCACTCCTTCCTCAGGAAACGTAGCCGCAGATGCTAGCTCATTCCTCTCGCCCTGGGTGTGGAAGTAGCCTCATTATTTCTGGCCAAGTATTTCTTCCAAGTAGCTCAACATCCAAACGGGCTTCACATCTCCCCGGGTATATGGATGACACTTTTTAATGCTTCTTTTTTTTTAAAGATTTATTTATGCATACAAGCTGGGGTACAAATCAGAGGTGTGAGGCGGCAAGAGGGTTCACCAGAGACAGAGGGGAGCAGATCAGGCAGATCGACGGACATACTCTGCTGAGGGGAGCAGCAGGTGAGGCAGGAGAGGTCTGCCGCGCCATGTGGGAATCTCCCGGGCCGGGTGTCGAACTCGTGTCACCGCTGCTGACAGCTCCACGGCGCAGCGCTTAACCGCTGCGCCACCAGGGAGGCCCTGTTTTTAATGCTTCTTTCAAAAATGTGGCCCCAATAACACGATGCCTTATTGTACTGAGCATCTTCAGGGGGACATTCAAAAGAGCATGTGTGCAGAGCCGTACTAGCGTTTAGCCCAGCGCAGGGTGAGGCCGAGGAGCGGCAGGCCGGCGTGCAGAGGGCCTGCCCGGGGCGCCGTGCGCATGAGCTCAAGCCAGCCAGGCCAAGGGCAGCTGGGGTGAAATCCTGGCTCTCCCAACTGGGAGATGAGGAGGTGTGCCAGGGGGCTGGACCTTGGGGCTGGGCGCCTGAGTGGAGCCCTGCCTGCAGACAGTGCCAGTGTCAGGTCCCCCTTCCGCTCTGGAGTGACAGGAGGACACCAGGGAGCAGGTCCTCTCTGACCTGGGCAGACGGGTCAAAAGGAGGCGTCCTGGAGTCCTCAGGGGCTTTTTAGGCTTTTACTGGTCTCTGGTAGAGAGGCAGTCAGGAACAGGTCAGGCCGGGGGGCTGGGAGGTCTGTGAACTTTCACTCTCTCGTGGCTGCACCCCGAACAGTCCTCTGCTCCCCGCTCTGTTCTCTGCTGCCGCTGCTGCTGCTGCTTCTCTGCTCACAAGCCCAGTCTCTGGCCCAGGTGCACCCCCTCACGCAGGCCCACCCCCACTCCAGGCGCCGTCCTCAGGCCTGTGTGTAGGCCTGCAGGGGTCTGTTCTTGAGGGGAGGGTGGAAAAACCTGATGACTCTTTTGTTTACCTGCACACTCTTAATCAGGCCGTTTGGGACCCCACTGAGGACCCACAAAACAAAGGGCCACCTTTGGACGCATATCCCCCAACACCAGTGTCCTAGGGCCTGCCTGCCCTGGCTTGGGTCTGGCTTGGACCCCCCTGGACCCCCCTGACTCCCGGGGTGCGCTTCCCCTGACCCAGTTCCCTTGTGTCTTTCCCTGTGTGCTTCTCCCCGGCCTCAAGCCTCCGCTGTCCCCCGATGTGGCCGAGACCTGAGCCAGGGTGCGTGTGGTGGGGGCACAAGCTGGCTGCACAGGCCTGTTGAGTGCACGCAGCGAGTCAGGTGACCTGGACCCGCCCCCGTCTGTCTTTGCAAAGAGGAAAATAGAACATGCCTTGTGGGCAGGAGTGAGAACTGGACTGTCCAACGGGTGCCCGTAGCAGGGGTGCTCGCACGAGCACGCTACACCTCATCGGGGTGAGTGTTAAAAGCCCGCGCCTCTGGGCCCAGAAGTCCTTTTCAGAAGAACGAGCATCACCCTGGATTTGGGGCTCACGCTGCTCCCATGTGATAATGATGGAGGAGATATAACGCAAAATAAGATTAGAACTAGACCCACACAAGAAAGTGGGGGTCAAAGAAATCAACATAACCATTAGCACAGTCCCTAGGTGCCAGCTCCTGAGTTGCAAAGCACAGGGAGGAGCCAGACGGCAGTCTGGGGGCAAAGAGATGGAGACTGAGCCCATTGTAGAATCTCCGGTCTCTTTCCTAACTCTAGCTAGCCAGCAGACAGACAGCCATCCTCCAAGATGAGCCCCTCCCCACTGAGAGGGCTATATCAGTGCCATCCGGGCAGAATGCGGGGCAGCCATTTCTCTGCCCACCTGTGCCTATGCAGGTGCTTTCCTTTACCAGCTCTGTCCCTCTGCAAGGCAGCGGCTGCCTGTCTGCCCGGGACCTGCACCACGCAGGCCTCTCTTAGCACACCTGCCCCTCAGCAGGGCAGCTCTTCCTGCCTGCTTGTGTCTGCACAAGTGCCCTTTATTTCCTTGTCCTAACAGACCTGTTCTTCAAGTATAACTGAGTCTCTGTCCCGTGGAGAAACTCACCACGTGCCGCCAAAGGGAGCTTTGGGGAGACTTTTCCCAGAGTGAACCCAAGGACCCCGCTCCGCTCTCAAATCCGTCGACTCTAAAACAACACCAGTCTCATCTGAATTAACCACATCGCCAATGACCCTGTTTCCAGGCAGTCATATTCCAAGAGTTTGGGAGTTTGGACTCAACTTATGGATTTTGGAGGGGACACAGCTGAACCCCAGGGTTTTGTCTCGCCTATAGCTTAATGCTGAGCAAAATAAGGGAGAGGGAGAAAGTGGAATCCTGGATGGTTTCAGTTCTGCGTGGCACACCGAGAAACAAAACAGGGTGAGGGAGAAGCAAACCCACAGCAGATCCTTGACATCTGACTTCGAGGCTGAGTGGACCAGAGGGGAGAGTGGCAGGGTGGAAAGGGCGGAGGACGGAGCCCCTAGAAGAGGGTGGGCCGCAGGGGCCCTGGGGGCAGCATGTGAGAGAACACGCTTGCAGAGGCTTGACCCTGTTCCCGGAGCAGACACGTGATGCTAACCAACTTCACCTCAGTAAACACAGTGGGGAAAAAAGAAACATTTTCTTTCAACAACCCTTTTTGATCAAGAAATAGCTGAGTTCTGTCACGCCCACATCCTCTCATGGCTGTATCCCACCCATCACACCCCCAAATAGAGTGCACCCCCCTATTCCAGTCTACATCTGGATGAAGAGGAACTGATGCCTTTTCCAGTTTCCATCTATCTAGCTACATGTTATTTCTATTTCCACTGTTTTAGTAAATGCTCATTTAACTTTCAAATGGAAACCGGAAGCTCTTGGTCTAGAGGCTTAGCTCAGCTCCCAGCTAGGACTTTGAAGTCAGATTTCAATCTGTGTCCTCCAGCTCTTCAGAAACTGTTATGCAAACTCCTTAGAAGCAGCTCGTTTCCCCCAGAGCTACTGCGGTGGGGGTAGCATAGCTGATCGAAGTTTCCTTGTGTTCTGCTACCATTTGGCATCTTATTAGAAGAACCATCTGTTCTTTTAATGACTATTAACTCAGCTCAGATTGCAATGCAAAAAAAAAAAAAAAACCCTTAAGATATATTTCTGACTAAGTGAAAAATCAAATATGCTTTTAAAATCTTCCTGAAATAAAATTGTTCCTTTTGAAGATCTAACAGCTTGGTTCACAGTAAAAGTCAGAGAGCGCAATGAAAGAGTAATTAACATCAAAATCTTAAAATATGCTCATTTTCATTTAAGAATATATAATAGGGATTCCTAGTGGGGCAATGCTCTTTTTATGTATTATACATGAGGAAGGTTCAGTTTGAAAGCCGAGAGAGGTGTTTAAGCTTGCTTGCTTTCTACACAGATTTGAGAAGAGACTTTTGTATAGAACCAGTGATAGCCCTTTTTATCCCCCCATTTCCTTAGCTAATATTTTTGGCTAGGATAACCCAGTGCTGTGCTGTGTAATGGAGATGAGAAAGGGAGACGAATCAAGCCCTCGCTCTCCTAGTTAGAGGAGAGAAATTCATTTCCAGCTGAGCGTTGCCCTTGCCGGGAAGGTGACTGAGGATCTCAGGCCAGGATGTGGGGAGAGGGTGAGTCAGGCAGGGGTCCAGGCTCAGGGCCTTTGGGGGGTCACTCGGAGAGAGCCGGTGGCCAGGCCTTGGGGGAGCAGCACGGCGGGGGAGGGTAGACGCCACGCCGCGTTGCCTCCAGGAATCCCGACCTGGCGGGCCTTGGCCGATGCACTGAAGCACCTGAACGTGCACCCTGTTACGAGGCTGCTGAGAGCAGCAAGGGCTGCAGGCATGGCGTGCACACAGGTGTTCCACGGCAGGCCCGGGACCCGTGGGTGCAGGGAGAGCTGGACGCCTCGGGAGACATTTACCACAAATAAGGTCACGTTCTTCGAAACAGCATGCTCGAAGAAGTGCCACCGGCCAGGCCAAGCGAGTGAGCGAGAAAGGCTGGATTGGACACAGTGATCCGTCCCAGGGGTGTGGAGACAGAGCCCCGCCATATCCCCGGGGACACTGCTGCCTCCCAAGTACCCCCAACAGGCGCTCACTCCTACCTCACCGTGCTGCTGGGGCAGTTCTAAGGAAAAGACTCCTGGCTGGAAAGGTGACTGACGTAGGTGCACTGTCCTTCGCTGCTCCCTTTTCTCTCTGTCGTTCTCTACTTTCGAGCACTCGGTATTATGTAGCCCGCAAAGTGCAGTGACAGAGAAGCCCGTTCAGTCAGGCTCAGCGTGCACCGCTGGGAGCGCTCGGCGCACCTGACTTGTGGTAAGGGGTAAAAGGGATTTCGAGTCGATTGCTGTTGGGGGAGAATAAAGCAAATATCCAGAACATGCAGGATTAGGTATCCTGCATGCCACTCAGTGCAGTTAGGGCTTATTGGAGGCCATAACTCAATCAGGTCGTCAGAAATGTGAATTTATCACTTCACGATTTTCTATCCACTTTCAATCGTCAATGACATTAGGGGTCAATTTGTGTTCTTTTGAACACAAATGCTGTTTGTTTATTCATCCTTTTTGAATTGCCCTTATCTTGCAAAAGAAATCATAAGACATTTTTATTACATCCGAGCAACTGATCCTTGAGTAGAGTCCTTACAAGAACTCAGCAAAGACTCTAGAAACATGTCCACAGTGTAAATATTTGAGACCCCAAATCAATAAAGCCAACGGTCCTGGTAAATTTGGATTAAAATAAACCCAGGGAAGTTTCAAATCAACCTAAGAAAAAAGAAGTAAAAGAAGGTGAATTTTGTCATTTTCATCTTTTCCCAAAGAAAAAAAATCATATTTTCCCTCAAGTGCAAGAATCGCCAGGTGCAGAACCGTCTGTCGAGCCCGCGGGACAGGTGCAGGTAAGCAGGGCACTCAGGTGCACAGGTCTCGCCGAGGTCTGCTCTTCCGCCGTTGGCTTATTGCCACGTTATAGTCAGAGAGGGAAAGTGGCTTTGGATGTCCTCATTTTCAGAAAAAAAACCACCTCCATCCTTCGTAAAGCGGCTCTGATTTTGACCTCAGCCTTGGCGCCGCCGAGTTGCCAGGCACAGACCTTCGCCCGGACCGGACTGTGTCCAGGTGGGTGGGAAGCCGAAGGCACCAAATGTGGCTTTTTCCTCCCAGAGGTGGAAATGGTTATTGTTGATTATTTGAACTGTAATTAAGAAACAGCAGAGGACTCGAAAAGGCGGCATAGAGAAGCAATTAATCTTTGTAAAATGTGTGGGTTGTTATTTTGAAGAGCTAAGACAGTCCTTCCTGGGAATTTGGGGCATATTTTATGGCTTTCTCGTCCAGCATGTGTGTGTGTGTGTTTATTGAAATACTTCAAGGTAAGAGTTAATCGTCTCCTGCGGTAGAAATCTACACAACTCAAGTAACACTACCTTCATTTGTCACGTTGTAAGAGAAATAAAGCTGCCGTGGTAGCGACATCCCAGTTATGTGCCAGCAACTCTTGCTGGATTGAAAATACCTGAATTCAAGATTGATTTCAAAAATGAATTCCCCTTCAGTTGAGAAAATGGTTCAGTGGCGCTGCTGACGCGACTGAGTTGCTTTTGCCCTAAGTGGGGATCGTCTTCGTGTTTTGCAGGATCTAGATTTCTCATCACATCCACGGGAGCCTTGTATATTAAAGATGTGCAGAACGAGGATGGACTGTACAACTACCGCTGCGTCACGCGGCACAGGTACACCGGAGAGACCAGGCAGAGTAACAGTGCCAGACTTTTTGTATCAGGTAAACACCGGCGCGACCGTGCTTATGTTTATTAATGTTCCTTCACTACCGTCCCTCAAGGGCCCCGCGACTCTGGGCATTCTGGGCATTCTCGACTGCAGTGAAACCTTGATGTGTTCCCGAAAGATTTTGGCAGTTCGCGATGCTTTACCCCAACACCAAGACGAGACAATACTCACAGTCAGAGATGCTAAGTCAAGCGCCTTCACAGTGTGCAAAGCCCAAATTCCTTGGACCCAGGATGGCTTATGACATGACGGCCGTGGCCCCCACCCCGCCCTGCCACCCCATTCTCGTCCCGGGAGAGTGGGACACAGTCAGGAGGGCCACCCAAGGAAGGACTTTCTTCCATGCACTTCCCTTCTCCTTTCCTTCCTTCCGTGTTTGTTCCGTTGCTGGCGTTACCCACCAGCCTACACCTCGCGCCCCCCACACGCAGCTCCCAGAGCGCGGGCCCGGCTCTCCGGAGCACTCCTGACAGTGCCCGAGAACGCGCCACGTCCACAGCTGGGGGCAGGCGCACGGCTCACCCCCTTCCAGGACCGCTCACCAGTGGCAGGAACTCGAGAATGTCGGTCCGCCCTGGGCAGCGTGCCTGTCTCTGCTTCCTTTATGGAGCTTCTACTCGGAGGAAACAGCAGCCTCGCGCAGTCTTCACACCCGGCTTGTTCCACAGCCGCTGCCAAGCACACGGCAGCCGATCACACAGTGACGCCCTAGCACCTCTTGGGAGCGTTTCCACGAGTGAAGTGTCCATCTCGGTACTAGAGAGTCACACAAGATGTTTGACCTCTGCTCTGTGGCTTAGGAGGTACCATTGCTCCATTAGTGAATAGCTTTATTCCGCTGCCGTGATGCTCAGGGAGAAGTGATAAAGGCGATTAAATGCTGGGTGATTCGAATCACTGTCACCTGCAGACCCACTTACTGTCCTTGATGATGGTCTGTGTGGATTCCTCTCCCTCATTCACATCCTCAAAAGAGTCAAAACTTACTCGTGTTTCCAAGTCCAGCACAAATAGGTCAAAATTAAGTGGTTTCTCTTCTGAACTTAGTTTTTTACCTGTTCTTTTTTATGTCAGTTGTTACTCACCCCCTAGCTTTATGCCTGTTAGGTCTCGTTAAGGCTACGAATAATAAGTACATAAAATGCACTCAATTTTAAAAACTGTAGAAGTAAATTAGAAAATGAATGGCATCTGCCATCCTAATCTACAGTAGTTTTATGAACAGCGCTAAGTTTTACTTGTTCAAACCATCCTCGAAAAAGATCTTGTTTGAACTGAAGAGGAACTTCATAATGATAAGTTTGAGAAAAGAAAGATTTGTGGGCTGGGTGGATCTGGGTATAAGGTCAAAGTAGAACCTGGTAAACACCCCCAGCTTTTGGGTTGGGGTGTTCGGTGACCAGAAGTACGGTGAGTGAAATGTCAGAAATAAGATTGCATTTCGTGTAGAACCATTAAATAACCCTTCACCTCATTTTGATTATATATATGCACAGACACACACACATATACATACACATGTGTATTTATATGTTTACATAGGTACACATGCATATACATTTACTAACAACAAAAGTGATATGTGACCTAACTAGCTAGTGGTAATAGTAAACCAACTCTTGATTTTGATAATTAGTGACTAATGAAGACAGTAAAAATTCTTCCTGTTTTTCCTATAGCCTTGTATATCATGATAACAAAATACCCTAATTCAAGAAGGAAAGTTTTTATTTACAGGTACTTGTACCTATAAATGTGAAAGAAATAAGAAAACTAGAAAAGTCACCATTTTCATCCCTTAATAAAATCACTCATTCGGCAAACACTGTGACCTAGACTGGCCCATCATTTAGCACCACCAAGTGTGGGAGGCCATGCATATGTGGGTGCAAAGGAAAAATGGTGAACGTAATCTGATCAGTGCATTAGAACTAAGTTCCAGTTTAAAAAGGCATCCGAGGGACACATTGAACGACGCTATGGAGAGCGACATCCAGAATGTGAGGTTACCTACAAGACAGCTTGGCTGGGTCCTTGACAAGTCAGAGACCAAAATAATAAAATAAAATAAACAGAGTAAAACAAATAGGAGGAAGCTCTGTTCTGAAGAGGAGTCTCAAGAGACATGAGAACTAGGTGTAACCATGGAATGATTCTTGGATAACTCGGTGATGATGGTGGTGGTGGTGGTGGTGGTGGTGGTGGTGGTGGTGGCGTGATGATGGTTTTTGTTGTCTCGCTGGAGAAATGAGTATGGGGCAGATAGTAGATGATACCAAGAGATTATCATGCTGTTGTGTGATACCAGCTTGTGGTTACCTTAAAAAGTCTCCATTTTTATTAGGAAATCACACTAGTGACATAGTGATCAGCTAGCCCTGGCGCTGTGATGTCACTCATGTGCTCTGGCACCTAAAGGAAAGACTGTGGAGAAAGTGGTTAAAGGATAAAAGCAGACTGCTGCCTGCTCTGTCTGGGGATGCACAGATGAGATGAATTATGCTACTGTCTATACTTTAATGTGTGATTGCAAATTTTTCTGATAAGAACTAATTTAAAACATAAAGCATTTTAAGAGGATGAAAATTAAATTCAATGCTTTTGATTGTATTAATTCTATATATGACTGAATGACCCCAAAGGAGCCTATCTTAGTTGCTGCTCAACTCGTATGCTTAAATGTCTCATTCCCGTTTAGTAAAATAGTGTGGGATTTAATTTACTACAGCTATAAATTTTACCCATTTTCAGAATACAAGTCAATGATTGTATAGAATTGTGATAAATGTATGCACACACACACACACACACACACACACACACACGTAGTTCTACAGCAATCCTGTCATCCAACTTTAGAACATTTCCATGCCCAAAAAGAACACTATTTGTAGTCAATTCCTATTTCACTCGCAGCTCCAGGCAGCCTCTAATCTACTGTATTGCTACAGATTTGCATTTTTGGCATATTTCACATAAACTTAAATCATATAATGTATGACTTTGTGTCAGCCTTCTTTCTAGCATAACCTTTAGAGATTCACCCACGCTGTAACATGTATCAGTGGCTCACTCTTTTTTATTGATGTATTAATACTCCACTGTGCATATAGTCCCGTGTGACTCAACACTGTTTGAGTCCACAACAGACAGTTGTGTATATGACAGTAATCCCAGTAGGCTAGGTGCACCGTAGCCTCTGCCATCCAGATTGGGTAATCACACTCTGGGGTAGTCACACAACAATGAAATCACAATTTTCAGACAGTATCCCTGCCATTGAGTGCTGTGTGACATACACCTGTGGTTCAGCCATTCACTCAATGACCTAGTTTGAGACCGTTTGCATTTCTTGGCTCTCCCCAGTAATCCTGCTAGGAACAGTTGTGTACAAGTCATTGAGTGAACGTAGGTTTTCACTTGTCAAGGGTAGACTTTAGGGGCGGAAATGTGGGGTCTTAAGTAAATTAAAGTGCCACATTGTCCATCCTGGAATGTCCCTGCGGAGACCAGTGTCCCCTCATGTGTGTGGTCTAGACGAGTTCTGAGCAGCAGGAGTTAGGAGAGAGGGCAAGGGAAGGTCGCGGACTTTGTTTTTCCCACTGGCTGGGGATCTCTGTTTTATATTCTTCCTACGAACCCAGAGAGCTTCCCCCAAGCACTCCCCTCCCTCTAAGCAGGCCGGACCTGCAGCCAGCAGCCCCCACTGACCTGGCTCTTGAGGAGATCGTTCCTTGATCTCGCCTGGCTCAGGAACAGAGAAGACGCAAAGCAGATAATGATGCATCGTTTGTCACTTTCTAAGAACATATCAGAAGTGATCATCCGGGAGCGTTTCATTAACCGTTTAATTCTGCCACATCCTAACACTCGTCATTCCCTAATCTCACCTCAGTTCTCCTCTTGTCAGTTCTCCCTGAAGCCCATCGTGAAGTCCCTTCCCCTCTACCTGCCAACAGGTACACCTTTCATATGCTATGTGCCCATTTTCTTCTCTTTTTTATTTGATTTTTAATTGAGGTATTGCCACCACCCACCCAGGTATTGCCACCCTCATCAGGTATTGCCACCACCCACCCACCCAGTCCACCTCCGTAGCCCACTCTGCTTCCTCCCCCACCTGGCCACCTCCGGCATTTCAGGTCTGCAGGCAGCTACCAAGGGTTAGTTTTTCAGCTTGTCTTTACCTTGGTTTCCCTACTTTATATTCCACATGTTAGTGACACCACCCAGCGTTTCGGTATTTCTCTTTCTCCTTTGGCTTAGGCATCACCCCCTCCAGCCCCATCCACGTTGCTGCATATGGCATGCATTTGTCTGTGTTGAGCAGTATCCCATGTGTATGCAGAACACAGCTCCTCGGTCCACTCGTCTGTTTTGGGCAATTGGGTTGTCTCCATAACTCAGCTCCAGTGAATCGTGCTGCAGTGAACACAGGAGTGCAGCTTCCTTTTCCTCTCTTCATTGCAGTCACTGCACGCTGAATTCTAGTCATGGATTTGTTCACTTCTGCACTGCCTGTCTCCCCCAGCCCTCTGACCAGGAGGACGCCCCGTGAGGCTGCGCCCCTCCCCATTTCACTCACCACCCTCTCTCTGGGCTGCTTCTGGACTTGGGCTTCAGACAGTGCTGTGGAGTGAATGACGGAGAACTTTCCAATGTTCGACAGCTCTTGCTGCTGGTGTCGTTCTTCTGAAGGGGCTAGAAGACAACCTGATTCTTGCTTGGAGCCAGCCGGTCTTGGTGAAACATGAGATGCTGGAGTTCTTGGCAATGAGAACCAGAAGCGTCTATGCTTCTGCCTTTTGCAAATCTGAGAAGAAGAAATTGACATCAATAGAACTTCTTTTCTGTTCACATACAAAATGTTAAAGATCTATATTAATACCTGGTGTGACTAATGCAAAGAGATACCTGCACTCCTGTGTTCTCTGGAGCACTGTTCACACTAGCTAAGTTGTGCAAACAACCTAAGTGCCCATCGGCAGATGAGTGGATTGAAAAGATATATTTACATACAAATGAATACTATTCCGCTATGAAAAAGGCGAAATTCTTCCATTTGCAACCACATGAATATTATGCTTAGTGAAATAAGCCAGAAGGAGAAGGCACCATATGACTTCACTCAAATGTATTATATAAAGAAACTAAAGGATGAGCTAAATACAGCAAAAATAAGCACAGACTATAAAAGTGTAGTTGGTATAATGCATAGGATGCAAATTCTACACAAGGCCCTGTGTAATGCTCTGGTTTCCCTTCAGATCGTATCAATCCTTTGCCTTTTACAAAGCCCTAGGACTCAAAATAACCACTTCACTTCTTCATTCACGACATCTAAGAGTTTTTCTTTCCTCTGCAGACCCAGCGAACTCGGCCCCATCCATCCTGGATGGTTTTGACCATCGCAAAGCCATGGCCGGGCAGCGTGTGGAGCTGCCCTGCAAAGCGCTTGGGCACCCTGAGCCAGATTACCGCTGGCTGAAGGACAACATGCCCCTGGAACTTTCTGGAAGGTTCCAGAAGACTGTGACGGGGCTGCTCATTGAGAACACGCGTCCCTCAGATTCAGGCAGCTATGTGTGTGAAGTGTCCAACAGATATGGAACTGCTAAGGTGATAGGCCGCCTGTACGTGAAACGTAAGTTGGACAGTGGCTTGCGGTGGCGATGCCGGCTGCCACAGATGGAGCTCTGGTCGGACGAGGCCCTCTGCTCTCTGTCACCTCCCATCAGCCCGCATGCAATGCTGCCGAGACCCGTGGTAGCCTGCCCCGCTCGAGGATGAGGAAATGGGCACCCAGAGAGATCGCTGACGGTCATGCAGCTGGGGAGCGGGCAGCTTAGATGTGAATTCAGGGTTGTCTGCTCCCCGCAGCACCATGGTTCCCACTAGGCTACAGGGTGTGTTTACAAGATGATAGGACCCACTTGTTGAATTCAGAATGGCCGTCTCTCTGGAACTAGATGGAGGAAGAGGGCGGGAGGGCCTGAGGTAGTGGGGTGACACACTTGTTCCTGGTCATTTCCAGAGGCAATTTCATATGTCTAAATGGCACTAGCAGCCCC
Organism: Scalopus aquaticus; assembly: GCA_004024925.1. NCBI lineage: Eukaryota > Metazoa > Chordata > Mammalia > Eulipotyphla > Talpidae > Scalopus > Scalopus aquaticus. The sequence goes on along the minus strand of PVIJ01011216.1, from coordinate 12,947 downwards.
AAAACAAAGGGCCTCTGAATTATCCACATACTGGACATGAACTCAATCTTACAGGTCACGTCTTCCAAGCATGGCGGACGCCTATTCTGATTGGCCCTGAGGGACATGTTAGCAGGGTGCCGCGGGCAGGTTTGAAGAAGGTGGGGCGTGAGCGCCTCCGGTCTAGTGGGATAGCCTTGGTTGGACTCGTGCGGGAACCAAGCTGAATGGTAGTGGGCAGCTGGCGCTTAGCAGGCCCGGGCAGAGTGAGCCAGAGACGCTGCCTTCGCCTAATCACAAGTCCAGATGCCGTGGAATTGAAGCCTGGGCGGTGCCTTCATTTTCTTTTTTTCTTTTTCTTACCCCAAACTCCAGAGCCCCTGAAAGCCACCATCAGCCCCAGGAAGGTGAAGAGCAGCGTGGGCAGCCAGGTGTCCTTGTCCTGCAGCGTGACGGGCAGTGAGGACCAGGAGCTCTCCTGGTACCGAAACGGGGAGATCCTCAGCCCGGGGAAGAACGTGCGGGTCACAGGGCTCAACCACGAAAACCTCATAATGGACCACATGGTCAAGAGCGACGGCGGCGCCTACCAGTGCTTCGTGCGGAAGGACAAGCTGTCAGCGCAGGACTATGTGCAGGTGATCCTAGAAGGTCAGTGGGCGCCCCGGAGCGCGGGGGAGAAGAGCGAAGAGGGGAGCAGGCGGAGCTCTGGGGTGTCCGGTTTCTAGCTGACCTGCTCATAACTCCACCCCGACTCTTCGAGCCAAATCAGACAAATAAGCTGCTGATGAAACGCAACTCGTTTGTTAGATGTTCCATCAGCGGCATAACGGAGCACGCAGTTCAGTAGCCTAATGTTACTCACACACGTGTTCAAAGTTCTCTGCAAGACAGAGGCCTCAGAGACTTGGAACACAATCTTGCTGGCAATATTTTCCCTCCAGACCCGGCTTCTTAGAAATGCTTCTTTTTTTTTTTAAGATTCATTTATTTATGCATACAAGAGCTGGGGTGTAGACCAGAGGTGTGGGGGTGAGAGGATTCCCCAGAGACAGAGTGGGGAGCAGAACAGGCAGATCCACTGAAATCCACTGCTGAGGGGAGCAGCGGGGAGACAGGAGAGGTCTGCTGCGCCCTGGGGGAAGCTCCCTGGCTGGGGATCGAACTTGTGCTGCAGTGGCTGCCATAGCTTCGTAGAGCTGAGACTCAACCCCTTGCGCCACCAGAGAGGAGGTCGGGGAGATTTTGTGTGGAGGTCTGGGTCGTGCCTTGTGGGAGCTTGAGCAACGCCCCTGGCCTCTACTGTGCGAGGTAGTTGCAGCACCCTCTGTGTTGTGACAACCAAAAATGTTCCCGCCACTGTCACATGTTCCCTCCCCCCAGGTGAGTACAACTTCAGGGGCAAAATGAAGGCCATTTGAATACAGGGCTTGCTAGAGTTAAGAAAGAAAAGGCGACTTTTTTGGTCAGGTATCTCTGGCCAGGTCCAAATAGTCACAGATTTAGGTGACTGGAATTTGTGAGGAATCACCTTGGGGTGATAATAGATTTTCTGTGTATTATGTTGTTTTCTTAACTGCCCACCGTACACTTGTATCCTCAAGCGTATCAGGGCATCAGGGAAAGAAGCTCTCCAGGAAGCATATGGGAGAGACATAGACTTATCACCAGATACTTAAAGTGGCTCTTATCTGTGTGTCCTCTTGGAAATTGTCACTTTACACATCATTTAAAATTCATCTTTTATCGTATGATTAAAATAACTATGTGACATAGCTGGAAGGGAAAAACTAAAATCCTTTTAAATATGGAAGTAAGTTTGACTACGTCTCGATGATAAGAGAACATTTCTGTTATGACTTTTTTAACCTTAACTAATTTTTAAGAAGAAGCTTGCTTAGCAATGAGATTCTTGTTTTAATTCAAGCATTTCCTGGCAGTGTGTTTTTTAAAGCTGAAATGAAATTAGCTGAAGGCATGGGCTCCGATTACATGCTCGCGCTGCAATCCATGTAACCATTAAGTGTGGAAAGTGATCAGTCTGTAGAGTACCAGTTTACTAATGCTGATGTGTTCTAGTCCTTATTTTTAGTCACTATTTTTAGATTCTTTGTTGAAAATGGAGAGATAACCTAAGTCTAGTTCCCTTGGCAACCATCTGGTGTGACTAAGGAAACCTAAAGAGCATATTGATAATCCATAATGATGGCCGAACAGTTCAGGTTACCAGAGAGTGACAGCAAGAAAGATTTCAAAGACACTCAGGTCTCTCTGGGAAAATGCTGTCTGCTTTCATCTCCAAAAAAGCCTGTCACTTGAATAAAAAAGAGGAGCAGAGGATCATACTGAGCCTTCTCACGGATTTATTTGTCGCATGTCAGATTCCATTCAGGACAAGCAGCTTCACTCTGTTTTTCTTCTTCTGAGAGATGACAGTGCTAATGTAGCAAAAGGAAGCAGAAACGCAACTACAAATGTATGTCTAGTATCTGCCTTAAAATGATGACTAACTATATATACCACCTATTAGTCCACTGGAATATCTATGGATTAATATTAATTGTAAAAGCTCACAATACTGTGTCCTGACCATTTACACAATGCCAAATCTGGGAGTATTTATTATGAGGCCAAAGAAATAAATGGAAGTCTAAAGAAACTGGAGTTTAATAATTATAGGTTCAAAATCAAAGCAGAATAACTGGAACATGGAATAAGAAAGAAGGAGGGGGCCTCCCCAGTGGCGCAGCGGTTAAGCACTGCGCTGTGGAGCTGTTGCAGCGGCAACACGAGTTCAATGCCCACATGGTGTGGCAGACCTCTCCTGCCTTGCCCGCTGCTCCCCTCAGCAGTGTATTTCTGTCCATCTGTCTGTTCTGCTCCCCACTCTGTTTCTGGTGAACCCTCTCGCTGTCCCACGCCTCTGGCCTGTACCCCAGCTTGTATGCATAAATAAATAAATCTTGAAAAAAAAAAAGAAGGAGGGAGGGAGGAAAGAAAGGAGGAAGGAAGGAAAAGAGGGAGGGAGGGAGGGATGGAGGGAGGAAGGGAGGGAGACTGGCGTGTATCAGATTAACCTGCAAGAAGATAAAAATTATGACCTTCAAGAAAAGCAAAACTATGCATTGACACTGGGAAGACTCTCGAAAATAGGCAGAAAGAATTTGACCCTTGAAGAAGGTGCAAGAATTGGATGATATCTACACTGTTACCACTTTTCCCCTGAGGACAGTCTCCAGTCCTTATTGGGTAGGGGAGAAAATTAGAATACGAGGGTAAAAGCAGGAAGATGTAGCTTTATGGGATTCAGGTGCAGCAGGACAAGGTTTGGGCTGTCAAATCACCTGCATATTGAGGGAGATGAGGGGAAATTCCAGGAAGAAGAAAATAACAATGAAGAACCCAAAAATCTGAAAATAAACTTCCTTGAAATACTTGGTTGACATTTGAACTGCAAAAATATGAAGGATAATCCAAGTATCGATAAAAATATAGAGACGTAAAATAAATGAAAAATAAAAAACAGGATATTATAACCAGAGATCAAAAGACAAAGTAGGCAATAGAAGCAGAACCTGAGAGGACCCAGGTGTTGGAATGAGCAGACAAGGACTTTAATAGATGTTCAATAACTTAAGGGAAAATATGGGGATAATGAATGAAAATATGGGAAAGACCAGCAAATAAAATTGAAAATATAAACCAATTGGCATGAAAATTTTCACTTTATCAGCTTAACGGGATGTTGGAGGAGGAAGAAGAAAGGATCAAAATGAATTTGAAGATAGATTTTAGTTAATTACTCAATTTGAAGTCCAGAGAGGAAGAAGACAAAGAATATGAGTAGAGCTTCAGTGTCACATGGGACCATTATCAGATGTTCTATAAACATATAGTCACAGGCTCAGAAAAATTGCAGAGACTGAGGAATAGCAAATATTTGAAGCAATAATGGATTCTATTTCCCAAATTCAGTATAAAGTATTTATAGATCCAAGAAACGTAACAGACCACAAAAAAAATAAACGCAGAGAAAATCACCTATAAACACATCAGTTCAAGTTGCTGAAAAACAAAGGTAAATAGAAGAACTTGTAATTCTTCCGTAAGGAGAAGTGAGTAAAATATTCCGTAAGGGGGAATATCAACAAATGATGGGTTTCTCATCAAACATTTTTGAAAACAGAAGACAGTGGAACAATATCTTAAAATGTTGAAAAGGATTTAAAAAAACACCCTAGATTGTCAACATAGACTCCTACATCTAGAAAAAACTTATTAAAAATAAGGCAAAATATATTCTCATAAACAAAAGGTCAAAGAATGAGATGCCAGGATACCCATACATCAAGAAATGGTAAATGAGCATACTCAGAGTAAAGGAAGTCACCTAAAATGAAAACAGATCTCTCAGAAGAAAGAGCAGGAGAAATGGTAACTATGCCAGCATACATTTAGCAAGAGTGTGTTTTATCATTTAATATACTTAAATAACAATTGATGAAGTAAAAAGTTAAAACACTATATTATAGAGTTTATGACACAGAAATAACACAAAGGACAAAATGTGAATTACTTGAAATTATTTGTTGTAATGTACATACTTCCCATTAAGTCCTACAACTTAGTCTTTGAGAGATGAGATTAAAATTATATATGTACATGTGTATATATGCATGTTAATGTTAATTTCATGTATATTATTGACACTATGTATTTACATGTCTTATATGAAGTTCATTTCATAAATGTAAGATGAGCAAAGCATTAAAGGCCAAACTTATCTATGTGTGTTTAAGTCATCATATTAATGGAATCAGAGAAGACCAACTGATGACCTCAATATTTCCAGAGACAAATCATATGAAAATATTCAGCATCCATTCATAATAAACATTTTTCATCAAAATAGGATTAAAGGGAACATCCTTGGCCTGATAAAAGCAGCTATGAGCAATTTGTAGCTTAATAGTTCCAAACCAAGTGTTTCTCATTTAAGGTTAGGATCAGCCCAAGATGCATTTTTCTATTCAACATTATATCAGAGGTGCTAGAGAGGCATGAATAGGAGATAAAATGCGTATAGTTTGGAAGGTGAAAATTTCAGCTGTTTTTAACCATGGGCCTTGTAGCTTACATAGAAAATCTCCATAAATCTATAAACTAATTCCTAGAAGTGTAAGTTGTGGAAATTCATAGACTACAAAAACAATAGATAGAACGCAATTTTATTTCTATACAGTAGGAACAAACAATTGGAAAATAAATTTAAAATGTCCATTTACATCGCATGAAACAAGATGCTTAGGAAACATTTAACAACAGATGTGAATGGTGGCAATTTACAAAACCATACAATACAGCTAATGAAAAATTGAGATGACTTACAGACTTGGAGAGGTGTGCCAGAGTTATGGACTGGAACACTAAATATACTTAATTAAACTGACAATTCTTTCTAAAGTGATCATTGTAATCCTGATCAAAATCCCAGCAACCTTTGTAGGTTGGTTTTAAAATTTGTATGGAAAAATGAAGTCCTATAGTCTAAGTTGATTTTAAAAATATAGGTATCAAAGTAAAGAACTGAGAATGAATAAGATCATCTTGAAAAAAATAAAAATGAAAAAGGAGGACTCATACTACTAGGTCTGAAAATTTCTACAAAACTACATTTAATAAGGTAGATATATTGCTCATCAGAATATAACAGGTGATCCAGAAATATGTCTTTGTTTATAGGGGATGACTTGATTTTCAAAAGAAGACACAATATTCAGTAGGTAAAGCTGTATAGATGAGCTTTAATGACAAGCTCTGTTGAAACTACTCAACAAATAGTAGGTAATGAGTACCGATCCCAACCTCACACCTAATATCTTGCACAAAAGTATTTTTATAAATTACATACCAGTGTACAAAATAAAAAATTACATCTCTAAAAGGAAACAAAAGAATTCTTTACAATTTTGAGGGAGAAAAATCTTTCTTAGGACAAGGAAAGCACTAAATAGCAAAATGAAAAGTAACTACCAACTGGAGAAAGTATTTTACATACAAAAAACACATTTATGTATAATATGTACTGTACATACATGTGAGATACATTATATGTAGTTTAAGTAACATTATCTGAAAAAGATTTGTACTGATGTGTGTGTGGATATTTATGTTACATACTTATGTTCAGTATATATAAAAAACTACAAATCAGTCACAACGGCCAATAGTCTAACAAAGTGGACAAAAGATTTGTGTGTGTACACACATGTGTAAGTGTGTATTCTAGAACTTCTAGAATAAAAATGAGAAACTAGAAAAAAATCTATTCATCATTATCTCTCATTATAGGATGAAGTCTTAACATAAACACAAAAAGTATTTTTCTGAACTACTTTGATGGTGGGAAAACTGTGGGTGACCACACCAGCGGGGAGAAATCCTACATTGTAAAAAAAAAAAAAGAAATGATGATTAAAAAATAAATGAAAAGTCTCTCCTCCTATCAGTTTTATATCCAAGCTCAGAAATCCTGTCACACGTGGTCACCATCTTGTCAGAACGACCCACTTCCATCTAAAAAAAAAAAAAAAAAAAAAAAGTAGCTATTTTGACTTAAATGCCTGAGACTAGTATGCTATAGCTAACTTCTTCTTTTGATTTTCATACATTTAAAAAAGGTGTAAATGTCACTCTGGTTTTTTAATGGAGAGACGTCTAAAAGCTTGCACTGTGGTCACAGCGATACCCCCTGCTGTCCCTGCAACCACATCTCTACCCTCATATTCAACCACATTCAATATGAGGGATATAGTCCACATGTGATAGAAAAATAATGAATATGGAAATTTGATCTTTGTTGAAAATTTTCCTGCATATTTGTTGCAGATTTCCCTGAGACTGAAATCCTAGTTTGCCTGGGACAGTTTTGGGTCGTGTCTGTTCTCCTGGCATAATTATTTGAAATACCAATTTTATTCTCAAGTGTTCCAGTGTGGAAGATAAATGACCTGGCAGCCTATTTAAGACACCTATAGAGATGTTTAGTACATGCTGGAAGGGTCAAACTATTTAGCTTCTGCCTCAGAAGCTATTCTTAGAGTTTTCATGGAAATTTATATGCATTTACCATTTGCCATTCAAATTATACAATATTATTTCTTGTGAGAAAATGATAAAGATGAGATAATCAGACTCAGTTCAGTTCTTTATTCCTTTAAGCAATTCCCTAGTGAGCGAGCCCTAATTAACTTGAGAGAAATAGAAAGTTTAGGTTCTGCTTGTCACTTGCTGGGGCGGTAGGGGTGGAGTGTGCACCTCTAAATTGTAGTCTTTGTCTGACCTGAGCATCTGGTTGCACTTTCCTTCTTACGGTGCCATTCAGGAGATCTGGGAGCTCTCATCAAGTTTACCAATGCTGTGTTTATCTGTTTAGAAACTGAAATCTTGTTCTGTCTGAAATTCACCTTCATCAATAAAACCAGACATTTGGGGCAGTATTAACCCTTTGCACTCCGAACCATTCTGGACATTGGCTACCAGCTACTCGACGCACTTTGTGGCGGAAATGTGCATTTATAGACCCTCGTATTATTTAGTATAATTTTGGAACCAAGTAACATATTATAATGATATTGGACTTATATGAATTGGGTGACATCGAGGAATGTATATTTGCAAAAAAAAAAACAATATTTTATTGTTTATAATTTTGTACAGTATGATAAGTTTTGTAACACTCCCCAATATGCATTGCAGGCTGATTAGTGCACGTTCTCATCCGACACAAAACCCGCTGACATTTCTTGTATGTATCTTAGTAATTTTACGATATTTTGATTTAATTTCTTGTGCCATTTCAAGATAAAACTTCAGGGAAACATGCATGTCTCAAAAAGTTGCGTTGAAATAACTCAATTCCCCCTAATCACTAATAAACTGCAATGTCCCCTGAGAGGGGACATCCGAGTGATATGCTAGAATTCCGATGTCCTCTGAGAGGGGACAGCGGAGTGCAAAGGGTTAAATAATCACTGTCTCTACCTCCCAGTCATTACATAATCCTACTTGGAGGTCGTTTGATTATTTGTATAGGCCACTCTCTTCCATGATTTTCTTCCTGCAGATGGAACTCCCAAAATTATCTCTGCCTTTAGTGAAAAAGTGGTGAGTCCCGCGGAACCGGTTTCCCTCATGTGCAACGTGAAGGGGACCCCGTTGCCCACCATTACGTGGACCCTGGACGACGACCCCATCCTCAAGGGCGGCGGTCACCGCATCAGCCAGATGATCACCTCGGAGGGCAACGTGGTCAGCTACCTGAACATCTCCAGCTCTCAGGTCCGCGATGGGGGGGTCTACCGCTGCACAGCCAACAACTCGGCAGGAGTCGTCCTATACCAGGCTCGAATAAACGTAAGAGGTGCTTGTCAAATCAGCTCCTCAAAAAAACACACATGACTCATTGTGGTGGAGAAGAAGGTTTCTGCATGCTCTGGCAGAGTCTCAGACGCCCCCACGGACAAGCGCGGCTTCCCATTGCCCACTGTCCCCCCTCCTCGGGATGGCACGGACGGGGTGACATTGGAAATAGCATCTTGGTCTTAGGCAGCGTGTCCTCTGGTTTGACCCTTAGATTGGCCCCCTCGATCTCTCCTTCCTGGTTTATGCTCCGCATGTCCCCCCTTCCTCCTCCTCCTCTGCCCACACCCTCCATTGGTGACCCTCTGCCTCCGTGGTCTTTAACTTACATCCGTAGTGCAACGCGGCATAACCTCCATCTTCACGGCCTGTTCTGGGGGAGAGCTAAACTACTGAATCGCTCCCAGTGTTTCCACAGGAAGAGCATGATTCTTCAGTGTAGACAAGCTCCTTTGGATTGATTCAATTGCCTTTTTGCTTGTCATTTCAGTGTTTTAATAGATGTTGGTGAATTATTTAGCATTAATTGAATTCACTTGAAAGTAAAAGAAAGAAGAAAATGTTTTTAGTAGAAAGTGCCCAATGCAGAAAATTCGGTTTCACTTACAAAATGTGCTTACCTGAAAATAATCTACATTTTTAACTCAAGAAGTGTACCCATTGCCACACGCGTGATGTACCCTTAAATTATTTTCAAGAGTTTCTTTGTGTCTCTCCAGGGCCGGCAAGCATTCGACCCATGAAAAATATCACAGCAATAGCCGGACGGGACACGTACATCCACTGCCGGGTGATTGGCTACCCTTACTACTCCATCAAGTGGTACAAGAACTCGAACCTGCTTCCCTTTAACCACCGCCAAGTGGCATTTGAGAACAATGGGACTCTAAAACTCTCAGATGTGCAAAAGGAAGTTGATGAGGGAGAGTACACGTGCAATGTGCTGGTCCAGCCTCAGCTCTCCACCAGCCAGAGTGTCCACGTGACCGTCAAGGGTAAGGCCACCCCCCGCCCCACACAGGTCACCAGTCCTCAGCCCACTGTCTCATCAGACCTGTGATTCGGAGTGCGACGGTCTAAGAACCAGCATATTCAGGGTAAGGTGGCTGTAGACTGGAGGATGATAGAATGCTCTGAACCTCCAGTTCTCTCTCTTTTTTTTTTAAGATTTATTTGTTTATACATACAAGACCTGGAGGCCAAAGGTGGGGGCAGTGAGAGGACTCCGCAGAGATAGAGTGGGGAGCAGAACAGGCGGATCTCCTGAGATACACTGCCGAAGGGAGCAGTGGGGAGACGGGAGAGGTCTGCTGTGCCCTGTGGGAAGCTCCCTGGCCGGGGATCGAACTCGTGCTGCAGTGGCTGCGACAGCTTCATAGTGCTGAGACTAAACCCCTGCGCCCCCAGGGAGGCCCTGAATGTTCTGTCTGTTCTCTTAACCTGCATTTCCCTAAAACCAGTAGTCAATATAACTCTTTTTATATGAAGTCTTGGTTTGGTTTTCTAGAGGATGTGTGTTGCTAGTTACCATGGGAAGTAGAAACGCATCATCAATTCAGTATCTAGTTGTCTTGACAGATAATGTGAAAAACACATACCTTTCTTTTCCTAAACATCAAAGGGAGTTCTTTTAGATTCCAGGAATCTAAAACAGGTAAGAAGTTTAAACACACTTCTCATCTTGAGTAGATGAGTAAGTCAAAGTAGCGGCATAGGTAGCATAGGACTAAAGGACCCCACACAACATTTTCCTGACTATAAAATTATTCTTTGCATCATGCCATGAACTGCCACCGGCTGTCACCATCAGGAACAACTTTGGAAACCAGGCACCTAACTCCAACATCCTCCTCGGTGATGACGCAAAGTGATAAGATCTGCTCCCTGCCTATAGCTTTGTGATTGCAAACCTTTAGCTCAACTGTGTCTTCCACTTCCCAAGTCCATGTCCTCACCTGAACATTAATGAAATTTTCCAAATATGTAAACAGTCGACATAAAGTAGGTCATGAAAATTCCTCATATATTATGAAACAGTTTCAGAAACCTACAGAAGCGGCCTCTTTCCACTCCAAGCTGCCCATTTGAGCTGTCCAAATTCATTCCCTAGGTACCAATTACTGTCTTTTAGTGTCCTGGCTGCAAAGTTGCATAGGTTTTTTCCATGATTTTCTCCAATCTTTACCCACAAATTCTGTTAGTTTATATTTCTAGAAACACCTGAAATATAAGATGTTTAGAAATAAATAAAAAATAAAGTGTTTAGAAACACCTGAAAATATAAACACTAGCTTATATTTTAGAAACACACCTTATATAGCTATATATAGTATTATGTGCTATGTAATAGATATTAAATATTAGATACAGCTGAGCATAGTTTTTTTAGTAGCAACATATTAAGAAATTTCTCAAATTATTAGAAATTCCTAGTAAGCCAGCCTGGTTCTAACTGCATAAAAGTTTACTTTGTAGTTGGGCTTGTTTCTTCAGCCATGCTGCATGAACATCTGACGTAGGCTAGTAATTCCTTGAGGCATTAAGGCCGACAGCAGTGAAGCAGGTAGACCAGGCCCTTTCCTTAATGGAACTCTCCTTTCTATCAAAGACATAAACAATAAACAAATAATACAAGTAACTAAGGCAGAAAATGTTTTATAGTTTACAATACTATGCAGAGATATAAAACATGATAGTAGCTTAAAGGGTAGCTGCAGTGGAGAATTACAAGCCCTATCAATAAATGTTTTGTGTCTGCTCTCTTAAAAGTCATTGTTCTGTCATCCCCTGGAATGTGGTTTTGTAACATAAGAAGTGGATCATTTGAAAATTATTGGTTCAATGAGTTATGTAGAGTTTCCAGACGTTAACCCAATTCTTTACACAACATCAGAACGTCACCATTATCACATCAGAAGAGTCTTTGAGAAGCCATCAAGCTCATGGTGGCAGATACAGGTTTTCCAAAATTCTGCTTTCTTGCTGAAAAAGTTTGAATTTTATTATTTGCAATGAACAGTCAGTCATGGCTATAGGAGTGTCAGGCCCATTTCTTTCTCTTCAAGGAAAATGTCTTCAAATACATAGGCCTGTGACTATAGTTTTCAGGGAGCCATTCTTTGCAGAACGTGATTCCGTGGCAAAGGTGACTCATTGCGCCTGCAATGCACTAACTCACCTACGCTGTGTCCAGACAGCTGCCCCGCTCAGCTGGCTACAGATGTTCTTTCCAGCTGGTTACACAGACAGGACCCTAGAAGGGACATGAAGCCAAGGCCAAGACCCTTGATTATTTCTGTTGAGTCATCAAATTTCCGTAGATGAAACTAGGTTTGAAAAAATACGCATTTCCTGGGGTAGGACTTGTGCTAAGACCCCGGTAGGCTCACTCACTAGTACTTGTGTCCATCTGTGCAAAGGTCAACACAACAAAAAAGGAAAATAGCATATCAATATTGTAATGAAAATGGTCATCTTCTAGCAAACTCCTAAAGTGTTCTCAGGGCTCCCCAGGGTTTAGAAACTACATTTTGAAAATATCTCTTCAGGCACTCAATGTTTAGTTTGTTGCTAATGTTGAATCATTATGAATGATGCATCAAATGAATCTCTTTATGCACTGGCCTTTGTCTGCTTTTAAGATGATTTATTTAAGGAAAAGTGTAGAGAAAAATGACTATCTCTGTAAATGGATATAAATATTTTAGTGCCAATTTCTTAAGAGATCTAAGTTCAAACAAAGGCCATTTGAATCATTAACGTCTACTCCTAAAATGCTCCAGACCACTGTAATTCAGGGTATTAATCCTGACCCTTGGGATTTTAAAATGACAGAAATCAACTTAAATGAGCTTATCCCCAAAAGGAAAATATATGGATTTAGGGAGGTGATAGAGCTATGGTTTTCAGAAGCAATCTAATCAAATAGTTTTATTTTCAGGAGTTCCTTTTAAGTCGATGTTGTGTAACATAAGCCTTTTCAGCTTCTCTGCAAGTCCTGCCCAAAAAGGAAGGAAAATATTTTGTTGGGAGTGTTTTGTAACATGGCTGGAGGTGAGGGCGGTGCTTGGGCTTTAGAATTTGAGGTACTGAGCAGGGTGGTGGTCAGGGAAGGCTTCCGGGAGAAGGTGGCGTTTCGGTCGGGACGGGAGGGGTAGACAGCTGGGCCGGTGGCAGAGGCACCAGGCCCAGGCAGGGGGCAGTGGGCAAGGCCGGCCAGCTGGAGGGCTGCAGAGAGGCTGGTGTGGCTGAGCAGGGCCCGCTGTTGGGGGCTGAGGTCAGAGTTCGGGAGTCGCCCCCAGGACCGCCCTCCAGGACTCGGGCTCTGTGGGCTCAAGCTTCTCCTGCTAGCGGGGTGGGCCCGAGCAGGTGTTGGCGACAGCCGAGTACAGGAGCCGAGTCGGGACTTCAAACCTGCTTCTGAGTCCTGTGCTCATAGGCTAGCGGGTCGGGGGGCTGTTGGAAAGCTGATCCAGGTGTGTGTCGGGGGGGCTGTTAGCTAATTCAGGTGTGTGGGGGCTGTTAGAAAGCTGATCCAGGTGTGTGTG
>PVIJ01011215.1:0-56086 GCA_004024925.1 Scalopus aquaticus | reverse complement strand
GATGCAAGTTTGATGCCGGGCAGGGGAGAGTTCTACATGGCGAGGCAGACCTTTCCTGCCTCGCCTGCTGCTCCCCTCAGCAGTGTATTTCCGTTGATCTGCCTGTGTTGCTTCCCACTCTGTCTCTGGTGAACCCTCTCGCTGCCCCACCCCTCTGGCCTGTACCCCAGCTCGTATGCATAAATAAATACTTTTTTTTTTTAAAAAATGAGGTTCTTCAAAGAAATGAAAATTCAGGGGATATAAAATGATGTTGATTTCCTAATTTTTTCAGAACAGGGGAACTGCAAAATATATTATACATGCATAATTGGCAAAAAAATAATACTTAGAATGATGTTGAGAGTGATTTTCCCTAAATTTACCACTGAACAGAAAAAAAGAAATGCAAATACCTTTTTAGGATACTGGTGATTGGGTACAGTTCTCAAATATCCCCTCGCTACTCAACCAGAAAGGCTTCCGGTTTGCTGGTTGCTTCAGATACATGTAGGAAGAAATCTACAGGGAAACTGAGATAAGCTGGCACCTTACACTGTCTATCATCAGAATGGTTTATATCAAGTGTTTACTTGAACTGGTCTAGCAGTGCTTAACTGCAACCTTCTGTGTTCTGCTTTCTCCTCTACCATCACACTTGGTGTTTAACCACACCTTACTCTGAAATATGTGCAAGTCAGGCATAATGAATTGGTAATGATAAAGCTGAGTAAAGTCAGAGAATATTCCATGTTATGGATTCATTAATGAGATACTCAAGAAATAGAATCAAAACGTCAAATAGTAAGACGTCAGCATAAAAGTTAAATAGGAATCATCTGTGAAGGTCAAGTTTCTGGTTTGTATAAATTGCAGATGGTTTCACTGAAATAATAAACACAGGAAATACAAAGCATGAAAAATGAAATGAGAAGTCAAATTCAATTTTAGAAAGTTAAATTGGTATTTCTAGTGGAACGTCTAAGTGTACATTGACAAAGATTTATGAAATCATGAAATTATTTTCAGAGTAGATTTTTATTATATGTATCTAATATTCTACTTTATATACAAGATATAGAGGTATTATTTGGCCTTTCTAATCAAATTTATGTTGATTTAATATTTAATTTTATTAATCTAAAAATGCCAATATCCTTCATTGTATGCTATTTTTATATAAAATTCCTTACTTACACTTCATTATAATATTTGTTTCATTATAAATTAAATCAAGGCAATATCACTCATGTAGTTTAGATATCTTTAGAATACTCTAGTTGATCTAAACATATAGAAATTGGGCCTCCCTGGTGGCCTATGGGTAAAGTCTCAGTGTTATCCCCACTAAGGCCTGAGCTCCATTCTAGGTCAGGGAGTTAACACACATATAGCGCAGCAGACTCTCCTGTCTCACCCACTGCTCCCCTTAGCAGTACATTTCAGTAAATCCATCTGTTCTGCTCCCTACTCTGTTTCTAGTGGATTCTCTCACCCCCACCCCTACCTCTGGCCTACACCCCAGGTCTTCTATGCAATCATAAAAATTTAAAAAATTAAAAATAAACATGTAATCTTCATACTGATGATACACATCTAATCTGAAATATATAATTATAAATATTTTCTTGGGGAAATGTGGCCAAAGTATTATGATATAGCTTGCAGAAGTGAGATTATTTTTGGCAAAAAAAAAAAAAAAAAAAAACTTACCAAAATGTGTATTAGGCTTAAAGAATTCTAGGTTTGATGAGAACTTACACTTACTTAGGTACATTGACTAAATATTTTCTAGTCAACTTGAGGCTCAGTAGATATTACAAAACCATTTAAAAGTTCATTAGAGATAACATTTTGTTGAACTTTCCTTTCTTCATCTTGTCTTTATAAGGGCCATTTAACTCATGCTAATTTTGGACTTAGCCCTATGCTAATTGCAATTAGAAAGATACATAATATATTCTTCCCTCAAAAAGTCTGCATAATATATGGGCCTCCCTGGTGGCACAACAGGTTAGCACAGCACTGTGGAGCTGTCAGCGACTGCAGTGCCGGTTCGACACCTGGATGGGGAGATTCCCACATGGCGCGGCAGACCTCTTCTGCCTCAACCGCTGCTCCCCTCAGCAGTGTATTTCCCTTGTTCTGCCTGTTCTGCTCCCCACTCTGTCTCTGGTGAACCCTCTCACTGCCCCACGCCTCTGGCCTGTACCCCAGCTTGTACGCAAAAATAAAATAAATCTTTAAAAAAAAAGTTTGCATAATATAGAAATATCAACAAGTGAAATGCAATACATAGCACTGCCATGCAAAGCATGATATAGTTGGCATATTCTTGGGAATGTGGGGAAATAAAGGAGGAAGTACCAACAAAATGTGTGTACTAGTGTTATAGATTTTTTTTTAAAGATTTATTTTTTATTTATACATACAAGCTGGGGTACAGGCCAGAGGCGTGGGGCAGTGAGAGGGTTCACCAGAGACAGAGCAGGGAGCAGAACAGGCAGATCAGAAATACACTGCTGAGGGGAGCAGCGGGCGAGGCAGGAGAGGTCTGCCGCGCCATGTTGGATTCTCCCCGGCAAGGCGACGAACTTGCGTCGCAGCTGCTGATAGCTCCACAGAGCAGTGCTTAATTGCTGCGCCACCGGGGAGGCCCCTAGTGTTATAGATTCTTGATGATAAAATTTGTGCTAAAAATAAAAGAATGAGAGAGTTAACTGCAGAGACAGTAATCTATATAATCACCAGAAGAGAGGAATGACACATTTGGAGAGCTGTAAGAGAGTCACTATAAATTTAGCACAAAGTAATAGTGGTCTATAAAAGACTGAAAAGATAAACATGGGTAAGTTTATAAAAGGAAGTTTATCTAGATAGCACACTAAAATGTGTGGACTTTTTTCTGAGGGTAACAGAAGCTCTAAAATACTATTAGGAAGACAAATATAATGGTGATATTTGCATTTTACAACCATTTTTACTAAGTGTACCACCAGACAAAAGAAAAGCAGTGGTAAGAAACATTCAGCACGGTTGTGGGAATCCAAGTGAAAAACAGTAATACTGATGCAAAGGAATAAATGGCAGGTGGTATGTAGAAAAGTGAACTCATTTAACAAATAATTAGGCGATAGAATGAGTGGAATTTGTAATTGATGGGCTGTCTCAGTAATAACAGAAATGCCGGCAAAGGCTTGGTCTTTAAAAGCTTCCAGCTTGTGTAACTGGATGAAAAAGGAATTCTCTGAGATAGAAAGTGCACGATTAGAGAAAGCATAAGATTAGTTTGTGATTTGTTGAGTCTAAGTCTATGTGGAATTGCCTCAATATATTTCTTGAGTAGGCAGTTTAATCAGTAAGCCTTAAAAAAAGGAAAATATTTACTACAGATAAAGATATCAGAAAACTCAATATACAGATAGTAATTGAACAAGCACATGTGACCATTACCTCAAAATAACTTTCAGAATAAGAGGATTAAGGGTTAAAAATAGAAAAATCAACATAAGTCCTCAAAAGAAATAAAATTCTAGCATATCAACAGTATGATAATAAAAATAAGGAAAGGGATGAAAATTATACATCAATCTAGAATTTTTAAGTTCTTTGGTAATTATATCAATACTAGAGTCAGAAAAAGTGTTCATTCATAATCCAGACTGCAATATATTGAGAAATAATCAAGAAACAAGGAATCTGAAGGTAAAATATAGATTCCTCTTCCATGCAGCTTATTGAAAAAGTGAGAAAATAGATAGCAGTAAGTAGTGGTGTCATAGGCTGAGGGATTTCTCTTAAGATGTAAGATGATGCCAAGTTGTGCTTAACTTCACATGCAAAAATGACATAGAAAAAAGGAAGTTAAAGACTTTAAATAGATTGGCCTTCCCTGGTAGCCTATGGGTTAAGTCAGCTCTATCACCTCTACAAACACTACAGCTTGAGTCCAATACCTGACCAGGGAACTAAACCACACATTGCCTGCTGCTCCCTGTAGTAGCAGTGTATTTCATTAAGTCCAACTGCTCTGCTCCCTACTCTGTCTCTGGGAAATCCTCTCACCTCCACTCCCCACAACTTTGGCCTACATCCCAGTTCTTCTATGAAAAAATAAATTCAATAAAAAAAAAAAAGATTTTGAGGGGAATCCATGGTTGCACAGAGGTTAAGTCTCTGTGCTATCACACTATCACCACTATGGCCTGAGTTCGATCTCCAGCCAAGGAGCTAACCCATTTATGACTCTCCTGTCTCACCCGCTGCTCCCCTTAGCAGTGTATTTCAGTAGATCCACCTGTTCTGCTCTCCCCTGTGTCTCTGGTGAATCTTCTTAACCCCCACACCTCTACACCTCTGGCCTACACGCCAGTTCTAAAAAAAAAAATCTTAAGGGCCTCCCTGATGGTGCAATGGTTGAGCGCTGCACTGTGGAGCTGTCAGCAGCCCAAGATGCGAGTTCGACACCCAGCCGGGGAGAATCCCACATGGTGCGGCAGACCTCTCCTACCTGGCCAGCTGCTCCCCTCAGCAGTGTATTTCTGATCTGCCTGTTTTGCACTCTGGCTCTGGTGAACCCTCTTGCCGCTCCACGCCTCTGGCCTGTACCCCAGCTTGTATGTATAAAGAAATAAATCTTTAAAAAAATTTAAAAAATAAGATTTTAAATAGGGTAATTAACAGACACTAAGATGTGTTAGGTTATTTTTACATACATTGTGTGGTGTCGACTAGAAGCTTTAGCATTGTGTTGCAGTTATTAGAAACACAGAATCTGAGGTTATACCCTGTATCTATCTTAGGAAGATCCCCAGTAACATGTATGGGCATTAAAGTCAAATGAGTTTTCCTTTATGTTATTCTTCAAATGAGTATACATAGAGGGTAAACTGATAAAGTTTACCCATGGAGGCACTGGTCTTAAGGTGGAGAAAAAGTACCACTTCTATATTTAGGAGGTGCGGAAACACAGGTGTGAATGCCTTTACAACTGCATATGTGGATCATGAAGAGGAAGAGTTTTCTTCTTGATCATTGAAATTGATTGAATGTGAGCTTAGTGTGGTAACTAGACCTGAGAGGGTAGAATCTATACTTCTAGTACACAAACAACAATGTAAACCAACATTCCCTCAATAAAAACAAGTAAATATGTTATGGAAAAAAATTGGTATGTGGTAGCATTTCAGTCTTTGAAGTGTAGTCTCTATAGTCATCTAATCCAAGAAGGAATAAGTACAAAAATAAAATAAGGAGCATTATTATTTTAAGACTTTATGAGGAATAGTTAATATTGGGTACCATAAACATGAGAGGTTCTAATCTATAGGAATTATTTTCTCCAGTAACACTTGGAGGCTTTGGCATAGGATAACAGCTGGCAAATGGCAGTGATATGGAGTCGGGATATATTTTTTCATATAATAAATACAACAGTTAAGCATATTTACAGAAAAAAATAGTTGACGATCACAGAAAATAGTCTAAGAAAATAAATGAAGGCAGATAAAGGAATTGAGCTGAGATTAATAACTGAAGTCAAGGGACTAGCAGTTGAAGAACAGTGTAAGTTAACAAAATTAGACAGCTGGAGTCATCAGAAATGAGAGTGTAAGGATGAGGAATCGAGCAACTCTTTGAGTGGAGCATTTCTGGGTAATGCCAACATACGGTGTATAACTATGATTATGGTTAGACGAGCAAGAGGTTAAGAGAGAGCTGCATTATAACTTTGATGTGCCCTGGGCAATTTTGTCTCTATACCCGTTCCTATCTTTAAAAATAAATAAACATTATATTTTACACCTCCATTGATTTAAGGACAAGTATATTAACATTACATAATAAGACCTTTCTTCAATCTGGAATTTCATTAATTTTTTTTCTTCTGATTTTACAGAAATTAAAACATTTATGTGGGTTCCTAAAATTATTGTAAGTTCCAGGCACTGTGCCTAATGGATAAGTTGGCCTGAACAATTGTGTGTGTCTATGAAATCAATCATTTTATCTGCTCAGTTTAAAAGGATTATAGGTCAAAATGGTTTATTTGTCACCGTTTTATTATTCTTTGCTTATATAATGAATGTGTTCATCGTATTCCTTACCAATCAAAAATTAACTTTAATTTATTTAGTCAAAATGATAACAGGAACATGGACCTCTTTTGGGGCACAAGCAAAGCAGACAAAAGGAATGAAATACCAATTTTCAAAACACTGAGAGCAAAAGACAACAAAGGACAGTGATTCCTAAGAGATAGCAAACAAATTAGCTGAGCCATGCACTTATCCCAGTTAATTATCTCCACAGAGTTTCTAATCCGTGATTCAAGGTGGAGGAACTGTGCAGTGCCTAACAGAAACGTAGAGAAAAAAGGAGAAATCCAAGAGACTGGGAGATTAATGTAACAAGACAAAGCACCAAAAGAAAAAAAAAAAAAAAACAACTTCCAAAATACTAGTGGTAATAGAATCTGGCATGAAATGGCAGCAGAAATAAAACCTAATCCATGGAGTACTAGATAGAGCGCTCAGAGTGGTGTCCTTCCCTGAAGTAAAGAGTCCCAGCCCATATTGAGCACATCCAAGCTCACACATGCCAGATATGAAAACTAAGACCTGGAAATTACAAACTGTTTCTAAGTACCTTAACTAACTATATCCCAGGAGGAAAAAAAAAAAAAAAAAAAAAAAAAAAAAAAAACCTGAAGAATCTCTCTCTTGGAAAGGTAATGTTCACAGTATTTGGAATTCTTTAAAATCTATCAGGCATTCAAATAAGTGGGATAGCTACATGGAATGAGAAATATATGTATCAATCAAACACAACCTCAACATTAAATTAAGAGACAAGACTGTCGTTTAAACACTTGCTACGACTACATATCCTATGTCAAAATGCATAGTGGAAACACAGAAAACATACAAAAGACCTGAATGACACTTCTAGTGTTGAAATGTATACTGTACACATTCGATGAGTAAGACTTCCAGTGTATTAGTTTGTCTTTTTTCTAAAAAGCAACAAAGCAACAGTGAACTATAGAAAACTATTAAAGTAACCATTCCTACATACAAAAATTTGAAAAAAAAAAAATCATACAATAAGCAACAAAATGAGGAGTATTTATTCGAGGAATACTACTGGATACTTCTAGTCTCCCATTCCACAAGGAAGGATCTTGGATATTCCCACTCCATCCTGATAAAAAATAAGATGAGCAGTCTAAAACATTAACAACTCTCCTTGGACTTTTAATGGAGGGGAAGTCAGAGGGCAAAATAGTGCCCCATAACACGATGGAGGCGCAGACAGGTGAATATGGGGAATCAAAAGTGGAGACTCATCTATCTCAGGAACTACTAGGTAGAAGAGATGAAACTGCAATGAATAAGTTGCTGAAGGTCCAGCATGAACATGTCAAGAGCTAAAACCTCCTCGGTTCCCTAGTCCCACAAAGTATTGTGAGCACAGTCAAAGTCCCACAACAAATATTGGGGATATTACCGAAACTTCAGGAGAACCATGGACTTCCCTGCTATGTCACAGACAGGGCTGCAACCATCACCCACTGAGCTTCATGTGCTGTAGTTACACCAGGACTGTGCAGGCGCTCCTTACAGTTTGGCTGCCTGAGAGTCTGATGTGAATGAGAGAATTATAGGAATATCACCACGGTCTAGGAAATTTTCAATATTAATTCCTTCAGTGTGAACCTTGAAGGAAGAAGACATCCAGCTGTCTAAAGTCACAACACTGGTTAAGTCAAGGATGGCTAAATATAAAAGCACCTATTTAGGCAAGTCAAAAAGATAACTGGGGGATGTAGGCAGTGAAACTGACACAGTAGACTGGGCTAAGTTCAGAGATACCCCTACCTGAAGTCTGAGCACACATACAAGGGAGTGCATGCATGCTCAGGAGAATTTGGAAAGGACTCCTAGAAGTCACTGTGATGAAATGAGGTCTTGCAGCAGCAGAAAACCTGAGACAGACCTGTAAACTGCATAAACTTTAAATGAGTTCCGCAAATCACAGCCCAGCGCCGTTAGAAAGGGAGTGTTAGCATTCTTCAGAACAGCCTCTGACAAATCATTAGCCATTACTAAGTTATGCTGCCCCAGGAGTGATTCTTAGGAAGCCAGACTTTAAAAAATAAATCAAGAGTTAAAAACTAAATAAACGTGCAGCAACATCATTGGCCTGTTATTGCAGGAGAGAGATGATATTGAGTCAGACCACACAAATCCCCGAAAAAATTAACAAACAACAACAAAAAATACCAACAACAACAACCCCAGTGGTATCATAATGAGAGTTGCTTCAACATATTATCTAAAATGTCCAGTTTTCACCACCACAAACAACAGCAAATTTCTAAGACAGCCAAAGTGGGGACAATAGCAACCAATAAAATTGTATCTGTGGGGCCCAGCTATTGAACTTAGCAAGATATTGTTATAATATGTTCACTGAGCTAAAGAAAATCATGCTTAGAAAACTAAATTAAAATATCATAACAAATACTCTACAACTATAGACTACCAATTATGAGACAGAAATTTTAAAAGTATTAACTAGAAATTGTGTTGAAATTAAATAAGAGAAAATAAAAAAACACTGAAGGGACTCAATATTTGAACTTGAGAAAATAATAATCTAACTTGAATATATATAAACACAAATATTCATTCTGAAGAATATAAAGAAAATGAACAGAGCCTCAAAGATCTGTAAGGGTAGCAAGAAAAGAGCAAACAAGGCAAAAAAAAAAAATAATTGAGAATAAGGGCTGACCTATTTATAATAATCAAATTACAGAAACACCTAAGTGCCCTAGGACAGAAGAGTGGATTATAAAAATGTATTATATATACAAACTAGACTACTGAACTATAAAAAAAGACTCTTGATACTTGTGACAATATGAATGGAACTGGAGGAGATAAAGCTAAGTGTATTAAGTGAGAAGAGGAAAGAAAAAGAGCAGATAGTTCCACTTATATGTAGATTATAGAGAAACAAAAGGAAGGGCCAATAAAACCAAACGAATAACAAAGCTAGAAATCTGACCAAGGAATTGAGAATACAAAATGGGAAAGGGGAGGGGGTCTAAAGGACTATGGGTACATTTGTGGTGGGTGTAGTATGGTGACATGCATATGAGGAGGTGTGAGCCTGTGCCTCTGAATCACATACAGCATAAGCTAAAGTTACCTCAATTAAAAAAGAAAAAAAAAAAAGAATGTCTGAAAACTTCCCAAATTTTATTGTTTAAAAAGAAGTCACATGGAGATGGATCACGGGTGAATTGGTGGTGGGCTACCCTAGGGGAATGCA
The DNA here is from genome assembly GCA_004024925.1 of Scalopus aquaticus. Classification (NCBI taxonomy): domain Eukaryota; kingdom Metazoa; phylum Chordata; class Mammalia; order Eulipotyphla; family Talpidae; genus Scalopus; species Scalopus aquaticus. The sequence goes on along the minus strand of PVIJ01011215.1, from coordinate 46,765 downwards.
AAATGTAAAAGACATAAATAACAATAAAAATATATATTAAAAAAAAATAAAAAAAAATAAAAAAAAAATAAAAAGAAGTCACGCTGCGCTGTGGAGCTGTCGGCAGCGGTGACGTGAGTTTGACGCCAGGCCAGGGAGATTCCCACATGGAGCAGCAGACCTCTTCTGCCTCGCCCGCTGCTCCCCTCAGCAGTGTATTTCCGTCAATATGCCTGTTCTGCTCCTCACTCTGTCTTTAGTGAACCCTCTCACTGCGCAATGCCTCTGGTCTGCACCCCAGCTTGTATGCATAAATAAATAAAATTAAAAAAAAAAAGGAAGTCACGCCAATGTGAGTAAGACCCACCTCCTTGCCCACTTATGGCTACTGGACAAATAACTAGAACCAATTCCAGAGTGATTAGGGAAATAAAGTCAAGTTTCTGAACCATTTGAGAAGAGTTCATGTTGGAAATAAGTGAAGTATTTAGTTAATTCTTATCAGCAGAAACATAGGTGTTATTTCAGCAATGGATTTTAAGAATGTTAACTCCAAAATAATGCAGTGTAACACTACAATAGGTGGAATTTATTGATTTGGGCATACTTAAAGATTTTGGACTTAAAGCCTAGCTTGGAGGTGACTCAACCAGTTTGAAACATTAACTGAAAGTTGATCTTAAATTGTATTGGCTTAGATTCAATTAGGTTGAGATACTAAAAATATTTTAGAATAATGAAGAGGAAAAATTCCAAAGGTTCAGGAGGGATAAGAACACTAGAGTACATTCATCATGTGCTACGGGCACACCCACTAATCTGACCTATTTCCCAGCTGGTCAAGTGTATACTCACTTCAATAAAGCTTAAGATGCATTAACGCGGATCGCAACATCACCCTCATATGCTGTTGTGACTTATGCGGAGGCTATGAATGAAGATGAGGAATAGTATTTCTGAGATGAGTGACATGATTTCCATGAGTATTATTATACCCAGAGCAATAAATACCAAATATTAGTACTTAATATTCAGAGACCAGGCGTGCATAAATACCACAATAGAAAGCAAGAGTTAAGTAATAATCAAAATATTCTGACATCGTTATTGCAGTGCAATCAATGATGGATACTAGCAACCAAATATGAGGTCAATATGCTATGATGTTACTTGAAATTTGCTGTAGAAACATTTTTAACTATAAAGAAAATTATTTGTATTACTATAATTGAAAGTAATAAACTTTTAACAAAATTTTAGACTATGGTAAGCTTGAAATTCTGCAATTTGTTGGGTCTTCAAGAAGCTAGATTTCCAGGATCTGCTTGCTCACAAATACAAGACTACCTCTAAAGGAACTAAGACCACTCAGGAAGATGGCAGAATACTCACAAATGGAAATTATTCAGAACTTTTCAGGCCATATAACATTAGCTTTAATATAATGCAGCTCTCTGATGAGTGAAAACAACACTCTGCCTATGATAGACAATAAAAGCAGTTTGTCACAAAGCCATTTCACAGCAGGACAGTGGACTCACAGACCTCTCGTAATGATTTCATTGGAACTTAAAAGCATCATCAGAATAATACACACTATATCAGGAACTCAAGAAAGTTTCAATCTTAGCAGGTAAACCTCATATTTTCTTTTCCACAATCCTAATAGGTCTAATTCAGAATCTCAACATTGTCTCCTAAGCTCATGGATTGAGACATATATTTACCATATATTCTGACTACACTCAGGGTACACTTACTGTCTAGAAACATGTCCAGGTATGCACTCTAAATTGACATGGTCGTCCTAGCTATCAGAGAATGAGTAAGACAGCAAATTATTATTATCAGGATAATGAACCAAATTAATAGTACAGATCTTAGGGAATTGCAGAAATTAGTGCCACAATTAAGGACTTGGAAGATACAGAGATGAGAATTCCTATCACATCCACATTTATTTGACTGTATTTATTATATAAAAAGTGGATGAATCCTAACAATAAGTTGTAGATTATAGCGAGCTTAATTAGATGGCAGATCAATTGTGAATATTTATCCAGATATGTAATCTCACTGGGAATCATTTTACCCATCACCTGGTTTGCAGCTATTGATCTGGCAAATATCTCTTCTCCTCTGTATCAATTTACATGCATCACCATAAGTTGTTTGCTATTATCTGGCTGGGATGACAGTACAATTTCATGCTCTTGTGTCAGGCCCAGGTCAGCTTTCCCATTCTCATCTATGATCTCTCCATGTTATTTGATATCTAATGGTGTACTTCTGTCCAGTCTGTAATGATATAAGTGAACACTTATTTTTAATTTATGCACGTAATCTCATTGTGATCCAGTAACAATTTTCCATTCAGTATTAGACTGTTAATCTTATTTTGAGTATGACTGATCAAATTCACCAATATTTTAATTGTAACCCATGAACTCAGTGGAATTAAATTCCTGGTAGCATGCTGATTGGAATTAGTAAGGAAAGCCTAGCAAGTCCATGAGATGCTTGTGACTCACCAGCAGAATGTATCTCAGATAAATGGTGAAATTTCCATGTAGAGATCTGGATCTGGACAGCATAATTCCTCCAAAATAAAAGGTAATTTTTGACACCTTGCACTAACTATGACATAACAAGAGGAACAATTCTTAATGGGACCTTTTCAATTTAGAGGCAATAAAATTCATATATGAATATGTTCTTATGTTTCATTTATGAGGTAACCATGAAGCTGATATGTTGAGTAGGGCTTAGAGTAAGATGAGTCTATGCAGAAATTTCAGACTTCCATGAAAGCTGTTCTGCTATTTTCCCCTCATAATAAAACAGATCCAGGGGCCTCCCCGGTGGCGCAGCGGTTGAGCGCTGCGCTGTGGAGCTGTTGGCAGCGGCGATTCGAGTTCGACGCCCGGCCTGGGAGAACCCCACATGGCGCGGCAGACCTCTCCTGCCTCGCCCGCTGCTCCCCTCAGCAGTGTATTTCTGGTCTGCCTGTTCTGCTCCCCGCTCTGTCTCCGGTGAACCCTCTCGCCGCCCCATGCCTCTGGCCTGTGCCCAAGCTTGTATGTATAAATAAAATAAAATCTTTACAAAAAATAAAAAAAAATAAAACAGATCCAAATATAAGCTGTACGTCTTTGACAAACAGAATGTTGTCTAGAGCCACTGTAAAATCTTAACAAGGGAATCACTAAACAGACTTTCAGGGCTTGGGAGAAAGGTCTTGCTCTTTTCCTCCAGTTTACAGAAACACTTCTATCTTATTATTGGAATCTGTTAGAAAATGAACAGTGATCATAGATCACAAGTAAATCTTTATGAGATTGTATATTTTACCTGATCCAACAAGTTGTAAAATTGGAATATGCAATGCATAAGTATAACCCATCCTCAAATGGACATGGTCAGGCATTAGCAGGTTTTCATGGTGAACATAAACTTTAGACACATATGAATCAAGCCCCCAGTACACCTAATATTGCTACATGTCTCCATTACTCATTCCACAGCAAGGAACCCATGGGCATTTTCTCAAGACCAGTAAATTTAGGAAGAAAAAACAAGTTTACTTTGCAGATGGTGTTCTTAATATGTTGGCATCCGTGGGATGTTTGGTGCAGCATTACTATCCCAATTGAGAGTGTTCCTGAAACATACTGGTAAAAGAAAATATCTCCTTAGGCAGGACTTGGAATACTGCATCTGATTTTTCTGTTTTAACTGAAATGTCACAAAATTACAGTGATGCAAGGGTGACAGTCACAAGTTTGACCAGTTGGTCAGGACCTTAGAAAGATTGAGTTTATTTACTTAGAGTTACAGAAAAGAGGTGTATGAATAGACTTCTCAAAAAGGATAAAAGGCATGAAAATACTTGTGTTATATCTGAATGCTTACCCCAGATATTCACTGCAGAGTCAGCTTTCAATAATCAGATAGACAAGATTAGAAGATGTATGGATACCATCGTTTCTTTTCATTTATTATGTGCACAATGTGCTTGTGTACAAAGTGCCCGTGACACTGGTTACTTGAAGCCTAACCATGAGCCATGTGAACTTTTCCTTGCAAAGTTGATATGACTGTTGCATTTGCTTATGGGCAAACCTGGTAAAACTGAGACCATTTCTTGAACACCTGATACAGTATCATTTCTCTGATAAGAGAAAATGATGGTAGGTCCCTTCCTTGGGTAGACAATTATCTGCCCTCACTGCAATAGGCACGCATCCTGGATATGGAATTGCCTCCTTACCCTAAATGATTGCGTTAACACCATCAACTATGGGGGCCTCCCTGGTGGCACAGCTGTTGAGCGCTGCACTGTGGAGCTGTCAGCAGCACGCACGATGCGAGTTCCACGCCCAGCCGGGGAGAATCCCACGTGGTGCGGCAGACCTCTCCTGCCTCACCCGCTGCTCCCCTCAGCAGTGTATTTCTGATCTGCCTGTTCTGCTCCCCACTCTGTCTCTGGTGAACCCTCTCTCAGCCTCAAGCCTCTGGCCTGTACCCCAGCTTGCATGTATAAATAAATAAATCTTAAAAAAAAAAAAAAACACCATCAACTATGGATTTATAGAATGCCTTTATCCAAATGCATGGTACCAACTCAACATTGCTTCTGAAGGAATGCATTTCACAGCAAAAGATAGACAACAATGCGCTCATGGGCATGTATTAATATTAACTAATTTCTATATTAAAATATTGTTCCCTCTTTCCATTTATTATTTCTAGATAAGTTTTTGTGAATAATTATATTTTAGTTCTTAAACTAAAGGGATATTTTCAAAGAATTGTGCATGAAATAAACACACAATAAAATGGCTCTGATATTCTTTCATGCCTGGGGCCTTGAGAGAGATACCAAGATACTTTTCATATATTTTTTAAACATTTTATTGAAGTAACATTGATTTATAATACTGTATATGATTTAGGGGTATGACTTCATGCCTCTTTATATGTATGTATGTCATGGTAACATATATATTACGTAAAATGCTACACCCTACAATTAACAAATATTTATATCACTGCCATCTACTTCATTTCCCTTTCTTAATTCCAAGTTATAAACACGTGTGTGTGTATTCAGTACCAAAATAAGTGTCTCCTTAAACTACTTCCATATAGGATCTTATTACAGAATTGTTCCTCAGAATTCCAAAAAATTAAACTTAAACTTAGTTGTTGCAGACATCTTCAGAAACTAAATATCAACTAATGTAATATCCAATATGACACATAAAGATGTCAATAACAGATTTTAATATAGTCCAAGAAACTTGCCATTGGCTACTTAATGTGAATCAATTTGGAATTTCCTCCTTTCTTTATGTGAGGTCATTTTGTTACAACCATTGGAACAACTGAGAAAGCATGAGTTCAGTTGCCAAAAATGATTATGCTTCTCATTAACAGCCGAATAGTACTAACAGCTCAAAATGATTTGCTATATTCCAAAGACTAAGGTAATAACCACTTTGTAATTCCAACTCCCATTATGTATGGTTCCTTTATGCTTTCTTTTCTTTTATCCTGAAGATCACAAAAGCTCTCAAGTTAACAAGTGCATACATTTCTCTTCAGTACATTACACGTATTATACATGTTACTCATTTGATGAATTATATTTAGTGAAGCAATGCATCTTAATATAAAAAGAGAACTATTTAAGATCTAAATTACAGCATAGATGTGCTATCTTCTCACCTAATACTCATTTGTGAGATATAACTAGTTTCATTTCCTGTGATTCTATATGACATTGGTGACAATAATAACTAGTTTCAACATGAAAAATTGTAGATAGTAAAGATGTAAAAGAAAATTAAATCCAATAAGAGAGAAGACTATTGAGATATAGGTCAATGTTACTGGTTCAATTGCAAATCAGAGAAACAGCTAAATAATTTCATAAAAGTAGAAATATCGGGTTTTTATTGTATGAAACAGATGGCTACCTTAATATTATACACAAAAATAAATGCCAAGAGGGTTTAAAACACAAATGTTAAAAAATTTAAAAACAAATAAAGGCCTTAAAATATATTTGAGAAAATATATATTGAATGTGATCTTGAATGTGAAAAAAATGAAATTAATTCTTAAACACAAAACAAAGAACAAGGATCTGTGTATGTGTATATCATATAACAAATGCACACACACACAAACACAATTACAGTCTCACTCATACAAAAATACCCCCCAAATTCTAAAGTGTGAAACTGAAAAAAGACATGAACTATATATAGTAAACTATATACTTTCAGAATATATAACATCTTCCAAATCATTAAGACAAATGACCCAAAAAGAAATTCAGACATAGGAAGAAAAGTTTATAAAACAGAAAATATAAATGATAAATTAACACTTAAAAAATATTCCAGACTCTTTTTAATAATCAGGGTATTGCTAACTAAAACAATTAGCTGGTTTCACTGATACTCTATGGAGATACCATTGATTACTCATAAACTTGTCAAAATTGAAACAAATCTAAGATAATCAACCATTTGAAAGGATGTGAGAAAATCACCAAATTTCATAAACGTGGTGATTTAAGACCATGTACATTTTTATTGCACATTTTCGCTATTCAGAGTAGGAGTATGGATTAGATGGTTTCTCCACTTGGGCTCTCACAAGTCAGGAATCAAGATGTCCGAATGGACTCTGATTTTATCTGCAGGCTTGAATAGGGACAGGTTGTTGGCTGAATTTATTCTCTTTTGACTGACTGCAGAATATATGGCAATGTGCTATTTCAAAGGCAGCAATGTAGATAGAAAAACTGCTTCTTCAGTCTCAAAGCTCAAGTGATTCAGTCAGTCCCAGATGGAATTATCTTCCATCTGAATAACTCTAATCAACTAATTACATCTGCAACATCCCTTCACCTTTGTCATATAACTTCACATCACAAGAGTGATAGCCTACCATCGTTGCCATATTCTACTGGGTAGAAGAACATTTCAGAAGGTGGCCACACTCAAGCCAAGAGAAATGCAAGCCTGGACATCAAGGGTTTGACTGTCTTAGAATTCTTATCGTAATGAAAACAAATTTTTAGTGCCTAGTTAAACTTGGCATGTGTGTGTACCACGTATTAGTCTTGCCACTTCACAGATAAGTAGCAAAAGTATTATCTCTATATACAAGGAATTGCATAAAAGGGTATATATTGCTGCATCCTTTTTAGTTGTGAAAAACAAGGGATAAATAATATATCCAATGACTGCAGTGTTGTATTAGTAAAGACAATGATTTAAATTTAAATAGAGATAGGGAAAATAAGTTACTGATTAAAAGAAAGCCTCAAAGCAATAGAACGTACATTTAAAATGAAATTTACTGGATTAAAATGGACTTGTGTCTAAATATCAAATTCATGCCAGTGGTTCCTTTTGGAAGAGATTAATGTTGAATGAAATTGAGGGTTATTGAGCATGGGTGTCATGTGTTACATATGAAGACATTAATGCATAAAGAAAATAGTGTACAGTGATTAGTATATGACATCTGAAACTATACTGGTCTCAAATTCTGATCTAGTGATGTGCTAGCTTTGTTAATTCAGGTAAGTTAAAATTTTCTTAGCTCAAATATGAATATATGGATAATTACTGGTCTCAAATTCTGATCTAGTGATGTGCTAGCTTTGTTAATTCAGGTAAGTTAAAATTTTCTTAGCTCAAATATGAATATATGGATAATTATGATGGGTACTGTTAAGAACTATTGCAATCTTTTAACTTTCATTTTCTCAAAATAATTATCAATTGTTGTAGGTGTGTATTAATATTTGCTATAAAAATCTAACTTATCATGTTTTAAATAACAAATTTTTAGAAGTTACAAAATAAGAAATCAAAATTCTCTACCAATAAACCATACTAAACATTAACCCTTTAAAACTGAGAACAAAATTAATTTTATGAATTTAAAGTTAAATTATTAGATCACTAAAAAGAAACTTTGTACATGTTCCTAAATATAACAATTATCTAGATGACCTTATTTTTGTTTTTAACACTACAGTTCAATAATTTCCCATTATTACTTTCCCTCATCTTCTATGTAGTATGAATATGAAAATATTACTGGCAATATACGTTAAATACTTCAAATCATGAATTTTTTATTAAAATTTAATCCACTGGTGCTAAGTTATTGTACCTTGAATCAAAGAAACATTTCTGAAATATACATTGGGATGACTGAATTACCTGAAGTTGAAGATGGTTGCTATGTTTCTTTGCTTATTTTCAGATGTGCAAAATAGAAGGTAGGATTAGTGGTGTTCAATATTTTTTTCTCTCTGATGAGCCGTGTTTAGAAAATACCCTTTTCATCAATGACATTTTCCAGCACACTTTGATGAAAGAAACTTCTCTCATCAAAGAAAAAGAAGTGTTTCTTTGTCAAGGTGATTTTTAATTATTCTTGTGTGTTATGTAAAAGGAGAGAAAGATTTCCCCAGCAGACATCTAAAAAATCACATCACCAAAATTATTTCTCCAACCAAAAGTAGCCAGGAATAAAAGAGATGTAGAGTAACCTCGATTAAAAGAGGTTTAAGATAATCTAATGCAATGCAATGGCATAATTTAAATCCCAAATCTAACAAAATAAAATGACAATATGAGCATTGACCAGAATGTGTTAATTGCAAATTTTTAATTTGCAAACTGAGAGTTGGAGGAATGCACTAAATGAAATAAAATTAATATTTGTTGATACTGAGATCTGGATGGATCAGAATCATATTATTCTCTCCACTTTTTAATATCTTTGAAATTTTCCATAATAAAAAAGTTTTAAAAGATGAAGAATTAAATCTCTTTATTGCCCAACCTTCTTAAGGCAGAAACATAGCCTTCTGAATTTGAGATTGCCCAGTATCTTGTATAACCCAAAACACCAGTTGTCTTAATTTGAGAATTATCAGAGGAAATCATTTCCTTAAGATTTAGTTTCTCCTACTTAGCTTCAGACATGTTTAAAACCAACTCTAATAAAGTATGGCAGAAAAAGAAACAAAGTGTCAGAAAGTACTAACAGTAATTGTGTCTGAACAGAAAGAGAACAAAAACCAGAACTCTTCCTGGTAAACCTTGAGGGCTTTGCTATCAGATGCTCTAAGTAATAGTCATTCCATAGTAAGGGCCCACTCATTTACTGTTTAACTGAATTATATTATATTGTTTATAGATTGTATCAGAATTACTGTAAAGGGTTATGATTGGGTTTTCCAGAATGGCACTTTAAATTCAGCATGACTGATTGTCTGGTTCATTCTCCCAAACATTTTTATCATCGACAAAGTTTCTCGGAATAGACTGATGTTACAGTTGAATCATGACAAGAAACACATGAATGTGTGTTTAAAGTTACCTGCGTGTATTACATAGAAAGACTATGGACCTGAGTAGGGATATTGCACTATTTGTTTTAAGATACTAAATAGATTGTGTGAATAGCCTTCAAAAGGAGAAATGGAAAACTACCATGATCTTGCTCAAAAGCTTAACTTCTGATATCAATTTTATATCTTTTTTATTTGATGTACTATAAAATTAATTTGGGAATTTTTTTCTGTCTCTTTATAAAAGTGGAGAGTATACACCTTGTACTTTCTCATTGCTTGGGCATGTTTCTAATCATCAAAAAGACATGAGGAGCTTCTCTCTACTCCTCTTCAATAATATGTAAAATTCAGACTGCATTTGCAGTTGGGATGGTGTACTTTCAGTCCTAACTGCTAATATTAGCCACACCTCTTCCTCTTGATATTAATGTTTATTGATTTCTATCAAAGCTTTTGCTCTGATAATTATGAGCAATAATTTTAAACCTTTAGTTCATTTAAAAATGGTCAGGAGATCCCCCCATGAATTTGTGGGTGTTGATAATCTAACTCAATTTTTTTTAAGATTTATTTATTTATGCATACAAGAGCTGGGGTATAGGCCAGAGGTGTGTGTGGGGGTATGAGAGACAGATTGGGGAGTAGAAAAGGCAGATTGACAGAAATACACTGCTGAAGTGAGCAGTGGGCGAGGCAGGAGAGGTCTGCCGTGCCATGTACGAATCTCCCCAGCCGAGTGTCAAACTCACCACTGCTGACAGACAGCTCCACAGCGCAGCAGCGCTTAACCACTGAGCCACCAGGGAGGCCCTAATCTGACTCAATTTTTGATGAAATCACCATATATAAAGGGTTCTGCTAATGTTTCATTTTTTTCTGAACCTTAAAATAAGTAAATAAAACTTAACCTCTCTTAAACAGTCAAATCTAAGCTTTATTTCCTTCCTAGTTTTCTCTTGTAACTAGTTACTTTTGATATTTCGACAGCAAGGTTAAAACACATGATTGTGATAGTAAAGCACGAAACTAAACTACTGAAATTGGTCAAACCATCCACCCTTATATTAACATAATAATACTGTTTAATTGAATGAAACAACACAGTCCAGATGAGAGCTCTGGCAGCTCTTGTCCGTGAAGATAAAAAATGAGATCTGTCCTGCCTTCTACTCAGTGCCTTTCCTTAGCAAATACTGCTTCATCTGCTAGAAATGTGACCTAAAGTTTAATCAGATTCTTTTGAATTTCAGTTCAACATTGTCTCTTTAACATTTTGACAAAAACTAAAATGCCAACCAAAAGTCAAAACGTTTAACACATCACAAGAACCTGATTTCTGTGTACTTTACTTAATATTGAGTCCTCTAGCATTTGTGCAAAATAAACCTTGAAAATACAAACTGAGAGAAAGTGGATAGATAGTGGTGTCCAGCCTCTATGAAAAAGTTTCCAAGTGGTGGCCTGTTCCTTGTATTTGAAGCCATGTCAGTTTTTATTTTTCAGTGGCTTTGTTTTATGCTTTAATATTTTTAGGTGAAAAGCCAAGTATTAAACACAAAGTTATTATAGCCAATAAAATCATATTCAGTTAACTCCAAGATCTTTAACAAATCAGTATAGCATTCTTCATAAAATAAGGTTAAGTATGCTATTTTGCCAGAAAACTTACAAGGTTATATCAAATATGTTGTTTGTATACTTCAACTCAAACAACAATCAAGATGTATGTGAATAGCAACTTATTATAAAAAATGCTTTCAGTACTATCTGTGTGATCTGTTTAATAGGCAAAGCACTCAGACAAAAACAATTTCAATTCTTGAAAAGGTCCTTAAAACATCAATCAACATCATAAATACATTCATGCTGCAATAGTAACAAATTTAAAAAACACATGAACAAAAATTAAAATGTAAAAATACAGTGGGATTTAAATTATATAAGAGGATGTGTGTGTGTGTGTGTGTGTGTGTGTGTATGTGTATGGATGCTCTGTACAAATAGCAATTCCATGAAATCCTTCCAGAAGAGGTAAATTCAATAATAAAACAGATCTTTTTATATAAATCAAAAGTTTCTTAAACAAGTTCTGCAACTTTTTTACTGAATTGTAAATTTAATGAAAACATAAATTTTGACCACTACTTGTATTATCAGATAAGGGAATATCAGCTGCATTCAAGCAACCCCATTTCTGGATGCAAAATGCTAACTGGACAGCTAGACTGCATTGTCAGACAAACTGGGTTTACAGTCCATCTCTGAAGGACAATGATGTAAATTCATAATCCAGAGTAATTACAGGTCACTTTGCATCACAGGCCTTCAAATGACTTGCAAAAGTCTTAATTAAGCTCAGTTTAATAAACTCATTTATTTACTTTAAGTAAATAAATTTACAAAAACAGTGAAATAATTTATTGTACTTTTTGACTGAAATTTTTTTAAATGAGCTAAGCATATGTTGTCTGATCACTTTTTTTTAATTGACATTAGCAATTACAATAAATAAAACAAGACCTCTCAATGGCTTCACCTCATAGAATTTTAATTCTCATGCATTAAATCTAACATGGCTATAGCGTTCAAGAGGAAGGGTATAAAAGGAACAAGTCCCTCCTATTTCATGGCTCTATACAAGGAAAATACAGGGAGAAAGAACCTTAGATTCAGTTAAGAAGAGGTGCCTATCAGTTCACCCAAATCCCATTACCAGATATATGCTCAAACCTCCTTGAAAGAGAGGCTGGAGGCTACAATCTAGCATTGAAATTAGGAAGAAGAGCAATCTGACTCATTATCCAGTAGTCTCTACCATTCCGGCAAAGCAGAACTTTCATTTCTATGAAAAGACTTGGTTGGACATGTGCAGAGTGGAAGAACAACTATACTGAACAGAAGTCAGAATTCAAATTTCCTTTTTTTTTTTCTATGTAGAGATGAAGTCTAATGCACACATTAATTTTGCCCTGACCTGGTTTGTATGCTTTTGAAATCAAATGACAATAAAATATAATTAAAAACTTAAAAACTTGACATTTTAGCATGTTCAAATGAATGATTCAAAACCAGTAACATCTGCTTTTCTGGAATATACTTTCATCTTGTTTTCTTGTCATAAAGATAGGAATGTATAATAAAATAGTGAGAAGAAAAAAAATATATATATAATCAGGCCATTAGGAAGGGTAATAGATCTTTTACTTCTTAGTCTTTTTACATAAGGTTAAAGCTCTGCTTACAGCAGCAATTTTTATTCTCTTCTCCCTCTCTTATCAAAGCTATATACTGCCTATATCACTCCTGCTTTCACAGAGGATAACCTGTATGTTTGATTTACTCCTTATTATAATTCCAGTTCAGGACTACTGATGTCTAATTTCAATAAGCATTCCATTCTTCTTCAGTTTTAAATTATAATAATATACTTATAGAAAAGATAACAAAATTGAAAAGGTGAATATTTCTGAATTAGTATTGAATCGGGCTATAAATCTTACCAGGAATCTCAGCTAAGAACAATGTCGGTAAAGCTAAGAAATCGCTAACACTGCAAAGTCTGTATCACAAACTTTAGCTACTTTTTAAAGCAAAATTTCTTGTTTTTCAGGAGATTCCCATCAGAGTCAGCATATTCATATTTCCAACAAATTTCAACCTAGACTTTTCATATAGTCAGTATAGCAGATGGGAAGAAATCATATTAAAGCCTGGGTGAGTTTCTGCCCAACAAGGAACAAGGTAAGCATCAGAAGAGAAGCTTCACTTAATGCTGCTTCTCATGTAATGACCAATTTGCCAAGCAGTAAAACAGCAGAACTTGGGGTGAGTTGTTAATGAGTTCCTACTTATATTATATATTATTATTGGCTTAGTAATTCAATATTAATATTTCATCTTTTTGTTTTGGAGGAGAAAAACAGAAAATATTCTATGTGTTTTAATCAGAGGCAATGGGAATAGCTAGTCTGATGCAAAATCATTAGAACAGTCTTCAGGACAAAAAAGACAGACTGCTAGAGAAATAGACAAGAAGGGGAGACTCAGAGATCAGAAGAATAACATCTAGGGCAACCATGTGTGAGTCAGCACCTCCTCTGCAGTGGAAAATGATGTTGTGTAGTTGTAGATTGCCCCAATGGTGCCACTCCATACAAACTTGCCACCACTTGAAGTCGGGCTGCCACTGCCTTGGTCAATGGACACCATGATAAACTCACCATTTTCTCTACCACAAAAAGCAAACAATGCAGCAGCAAAAGTCAGAAAGATTTTTTTTTTCCTTCCTTCCACTTTGTAACTGCAATTCCTCAGTTACTTTTTTTTTTTAAGATTTATTTATTTTTGCATACAAGCTGGGGTAATTAGGACAGAGGTGTGGGGTAGTGAGAGGGTTCACCAGAGACAGAGTAGGGAGCAGAACAGGCAGATCAAGGGAAATGCACTCCTGAGGGGAGCAGCGGGCGAGGCAGGAGAGGTCTGCCACGCCATGTGCAATGTCCCCAGCCAGGTGTCGAACTCACGTCGCTGTTGCCGACAGCTCCACAGTGCAGCGCTTGACCGCTGCGCCACCAGGGAGGCCCCACTTATGCTTTTGCTGACCTAGACCTTCCTTCAGATTCATACTAGTTTCCTGTATGGAGTATTTGTTTTGTTTTGTTTTTAAGAATAAAGTTCACTTGTCTCTGTGTGAGTAGAGTGGTTTTTCTCTATACATGATTCTTGCAAAAGGAACTAAGATGCGTGCTACACCTTTCTCACCACGTCTACTCAGCATGCCAGCAGAGTGCTGGACCAGCATGATGTACTCTGCAATGTGGGAACAATTAAGATTCATGACTAATAATCATGGAAGAGAGTCAGAGTTTTGACAGAACTTTGATTTAAGACAGGGAAGGCAGATGGCTATTCTGGCAATTTGATAGTACCTATTTCTGGGGGTACTAGCTTTTTCATGTCCATGGAAAATGTGTGTGTCGGGGGGAGGTAAGAACTATCCAGTGCCCCATATGAGTAGCTGAATGTTAATGTGACTATCAAGGGCCTGTGCTGTTACTTCGTTCCAATAAAGATATCACAGTGTGAACAGCAGCAGCAATTGCAGTCACTATATATTATTTAGATCGTCCCTTGATGATCTAAATGGTAATAATAAAAGTAAAAAATGATCTAAATAAAAGTTATAAATGCCTGTACTGAGCACTCGCATTAGACACAGATCCCCTTACAAACCATTTGTTGTCTTTCTCACTTTCCTTCTAGTCTTCCAACCTCAACTATCTTCCAATCTTGTTCTTTCTTATTACTCATCAAACTGATTCCATCCTCCTATACCTGTCATGAATCAATAATCAATCGGATTCTCTGACCACATCTCTGCTGATGATTGGGAGATAACCGAAAATGCCCAATAGCTTTAGCCTGTGGGGAGATTGTTCTTTCCCACTGTCTTTGGGTGGAGCTTCTTTGAGGGGATTCTAATGCTTCAGTGGTTATTTCTTGTTGATCTATCTAAAAAAATCCAGACTATTTTTGATTTTCAGATTTGGTGAGTTTCTTCCTAACGGGCATTTAATGAGACAATAGATATGAATGGGAGCGGATGGATAGTGCCTGTCCTGGAATTCTGAATCACATATTTATTTGAAAACTTCCTTGTAAAATCTAGTTTTAGCAAGAACCCTGACAGGTCAGCTAAACCACACTTCCACCCTCCATATCTGGTCACTTTCTACATTTGAGCTGGTCCTCACTCTCTACCAGCCCCCGAATAGGTGATTATAAAGGTTTGTATTCAGGAAGAACCCTGTTAGGTCAGTTTAGCCAGAATACCCTCCCTCTTCCTCCTGTTGCTTCCTTTTAGTAATTAATTAACTTCTGGCACCATACCCGGTCCTCAGTTGCAAATTCCCCCTTTACCAGGCTGCATTAGTAGTTGAGTTCAATCTCTCTACTATACTATCAAATCTCACTACAGTAGTCCCTTTTGTCTATTCTGGTCCTGAATTGACTTTATTCAATTTCAATTTCCAAATATAATTGAAAATGCTTTCTTCAATACTTTGATCCTCACCCATTCAGTCTTATCACCAGTCAATATCCAAGATCTCAGTGCAAAGAAATAGATATTGCAATATCGGCCAGTGAGTCATGTGATCTCATATTATTATCATTCATATTATGATTTTGCCTAATGTTCATTTGCTCTTCAAGTTAAGATAACTTAGAGTTGGGTGAAGACAATTTTATCTCAAAAATTTGACTTCTAATCTAAGTTCAGGATCATGCTTCAAGGAGAGTAAACAGATAAAGTTTCAAAACATAGTCAATTTTCCATTAAATATCACTGGAATCAAACAAAAGGCCAAGAAGAAGTCAAAACTAGCAAGCTGACCATGGATCTGGGGCATACAGCAAGGGAGGGGGTGTGAGGGTTATCAAAACCGGGGCAAGAAGAACACAAGAGAAAATGGTGATGGTTGACGAGGGATATGGCGGTGGGAGGACTATGGGAACTACAATTATGTAGGAAAAAAAATATATAACATATATATTATATATATATTAAACTGGTTTCTAAAACACATCATAAGTGATGTGATTTTTATGTAGCAAAGATTGTGCTAAGTAATATGAAAATAAAAATGGAGGGGTACTTGATGCTTTCAATTAATTCAATCAAAATTAAGATTAGAGCAATAGGAACCTTGCCTCTTTGTTATTCTCTAATTATTATTTTTATATTATTTTATTATAAAGAATGTAAACTAACTTTCCTCTCCATGGATGGGCAGATAGTAAGCCACTCATGTCTTAGGTTCTTAGAATACCTACGAAACTTTAAATATTAAATTCATTAAAAGAGAAGGCAGCTATAAAATGTTATATTAAATGTCAATAAATAAAGAGCCTATAGTAAAGAATCTCATTATCACATAAGTGTGAAAAATATTTGGTCCCTTAAAATAAAGAAACTGTATATAGCATAAATAAAACAATTTCTATGTATAAATAAGGAAATCAATGTAAAATTTTAGAAGAATAAAACCAGTACATAAATTAAAACCTCACATTTATTTTTCTACTTAATTGCATGTTGTTTTATTAACTAACAAATCCCATCTTCAAAATATTAACTTTTGAACCTTTGTACATGTTTACTTCACAATTAGTTACTACCAATTTAATATGAACAATTATCAATCATAAACATTAAAGTATGTTAACATATGAAAGTTTACAAAGCCATGAAGTAAACTTTGGAAATGAAAGTAACTATACTATTCATGTAAATTTTAATCTATAAAGAACTCTGAAATTCTATGTGTAGCCCAATATAATTCATATGAAAGTCTATGTCACTGAAAGAAATAAATGCCTCATCATACCATTTTAGAGTTGTTTTTAAGCTTCGCGAAACCATCTACTTGCTAAGAAAGAAATAAAAGTCAAATGCAAAAAGATGCCCATAATGTATTCATGTCCTTCAGCACTCTGTAGATAAATCATTCTTATTCAAATGAAATCCTTGACTTCTTATTTTTTTCCCCTGCTCCTATGTTCAAGAGATGCTAAGGGTATATGAATTCTCAGAGAACACTCCGTATCACCATTTTTTTTTTCTTTGAGGATGAAGAATGAAACTAATGGGGAAAATGCAACCTAGAATGAAACCTCAAAGGATAATTCATTGAAAAATGATGCAGGACATGGACTATTTGGCAGAGAATTTTCACGTCTTGTTATTTTTATCCATAAAGTCCTGTGAGATTTTTCTCCTTATCATACAAAATGTTCAATGTACTAACTGTAAACTTAAGGAGAATTGAGACATTTTATAACTTTCCTGTGACTGCAAAAATGTTATTTTTCTCTAAATTGGCTTATATATGGTGATAGCTCAGGGACCCATTTGAAGCACCAAAAAAAAAAAATAATAAAATAAATAAATATATAAATAAAGCTGCTCTCACCTACAATGTCTAGCTAAGATAGAATTATTCACTGCAAAATGGTGACAAATTGAATGGAAGTTAGGTTGCAGGAGTTATATGCACTTTAGCATAATAAAGCTAGTGCTAGTATGCTTTTAGAGCGGATAAGATTCTTAGTAATAGGAGGTATATGCCTTTTTTGCATATGCATAGAACCAGAATAAATTATCTCCAGAAAAATAATACAATAAAAAGTTAAGATAATATTAACTCTCACATTTGCAATATGAATCACTTTTTAAATAACTAGTGCAGAAATCAATACATCTCCACCAGTTGTATGGAGAATGGATTGGCCTTACAGCACGAGCAATTACCAGATCATCAAACACACATTTCCACATAGAAACAGAGAGAGGGACAACTCCTTTAGTACCTGGCCGGTGTTTGAGAAGGTCACTTTTGCAACATAAAGGAACTAAAGAGATCCCCCACCACCATCTTTGGGGAGTCATGGATGTGCTTGTTGAAAGAGTAGAAACACCAGATGGAAGATATTCAAAGATACCGTAGATTAGGAAAACAAACCTATTAAGGATAGTAATATGGTAGTTGATGTGTTCACTTTATATATACATAGAGTCATGATGGCTATTTTGAAAATCATGCAGTTTGTAAGTTCTCCCCAAGCTTTCAGGTGAAATCACCTGAGATTGTGAATAAACCATGTTTCCATAAATGTGTATTTCCTAAGTGCATGGGCTGCTTAAAATGGTGTGCATTTCTTCCTGACTTCCAGAATAAATATTATTTTTTTCCCTTTTTCTACCTCGGGTACCTCATATTTGAAAATTATTTTCATTTTAGCACACTCTTAAGCACACTATTAAGCCAAGGAATTGACTTTGTATGTGGAATCAGTGCCTTATACAAAACACCTCCCAAGTGGCTCAGTATCTATCTTCCAGAGATTCAGCCTTATTGACAAAACCGCTGGCAAGCAAGGGACCTTAAGAGATATTTGAAACCTCAATAAGAAAGAAATTTCCCAAGATTTACAGGAACTACAGGTAAAATCTGGTGGAGAAACTGTTTGGGCCTTATCTTTCTTGTGTTGTGATTGAGATGGTAATTGCAGAAACTTCAAACCCTAACCTAAAATTCCATGTGAAAGGTAGCAAACAGATTAATTATCTGGCTCTACTGTGCTAAATAATGTTTTTAAAAGTGTATTTTAAAAGTGTAATTATAAATATACTGTATCATTCTTATAATGAAGGAAACAATGTAAGAAGCTACAGATTAAATAAATTATGTTAACCCATAAGGATAAACTTCTAAAGCATTTTATTACATAGAAACAGATAAATGTTGCATAAACTCTAGAAAGAACACTGATCATTAATTAATCAGGACAGTCATAGGGGCCCTCCCTGGTGGCCCAACAGGTTAAGTCACAGCACTATGAAGCCATCCAGAGCCACTGCAGCCCGAGTTCGATCCCCGTCCAGGGAGATTCCCACATGGTGCGGCAGACCTCTCCTGCCTCGCCCGCTGCTCCCCTCAGCAGTGTACTCAGTAGATCTGTCCTGTTCCCCACTCTCTCTCTGGTGAATCTTCTCACCAACACCCCCCCACACACACCTCTAGCCTACACCCCAGCTTGTATTCACAAATAAATAATTCTTTAAAAAAACAAATCAGACCAGTCATGTTGAACCGGGAGAAGGAACAGAGACCACATGGGCTGACACTTCACCTGGGCTTTGCTGTGTTTTTGCTTGCCCTGTCAGGGGTGGGGAGGTAATCAGTCGGCCATGGCAGCAGCCTTTTTGACCTTCTTCTGGATTCATTTGGGTGGTACTTTTTTTTAAAAGATTTATTTATGCATACAAGAGCTGGGGCGTAGGTCAGAGGTGTGGGAGTATGAGAGGATTCACCAGAGACAGAGTGGGGAGCAGATAGGCGGATCTACTGAAATATACCGCTGAGGGGAGCAGCGGGTGGGACAGGAGAGGTCTGCTGTGCCATATGGGTCAGCTCTCTGGCTGGGGTTGAACTGGTGCTTCAGCAGCTGGTGATAGCTTCATAGGTTGAGACTTAACCCTTTTCCCCACCAGGGAGGACCCTGGGTGGTTTAAGGCTGGTGTTCTCCTCTCTTAGCCCCTGAGTCCTGTCCAAACACTTTTGTTCCCTGCATGGAGATGCCTTGTATTCATTCTCCTGGAGACTCTGCTTCTGGGCCCTATCTATTTGACTGAAATTTGGCCCATCAGAGGATGGGTGATTTTAGAGTTTAAGAGGTATCCATATTTTGAAATCCTCCTCTCACTACTCCTCTTTTTCCTCTCCCTATTCCCTTTGAACCTCTCACCAATTTTTAATTTAATCTTAGAGCACACGAGACATAATCTCTTTGATTTTATGTGCATAGTTTGTATGAACCTTGAAAACACAAAGAGGTGTTTCCTCTTAATAGATTTATGTCCCTGGGCAGCCCTAAGTTTTACCTGGTATCAGTTTGGGTTTCCTGTATTTTTCCCCAGCATCATTTAAGAATTGATGAAATGACAGGTCAAAAAATTCTAAGAGATCTAATTTGGAGAAGAATAAGTCTATACCTGGTAATGTTATATTTTATAGAACAAGGTTTTTTTTTTTTTTTCCCCAATTCAAAAGAAATAAGAGAGTGTTTGGTATTTTAACGTACATTATGTCTCCTGTGTGTTCATATGGATCGTGCTTCTTTGGAATTGTCCTGATTTGATACTCTAGGACTTCTGGTGGTGATCACAATGTAATATGTACAGATGTTAGAAGTAAAAAGCAGTACACCTGAAACTTAATGTTATAAAGCAGTTTTACCTTAATTAGAAAGAAAAAAGCCATGTAGCACTAAGGGTGGAAGGATATTTCTTCTGAGGCTTGGCAACTGATTTTAAATTATCCAATGAAAATGAAAAACCAAAATTGTAATCAAGCTTATTGCATGTCACTTGCTATAATGCTACAAAGGAATATTTACAATACAACTAATTTTTAAACTAATTTTAATATCCTAATTTGAAAATGAGATTGCAAAGGATATTATTATTTTTTCTTTTGTGTTCCCAATTACCTTTTTCCTATATTAATAGGCTTGCAATATTGATTTCAATGTTAAATATCCAACTTACTATTCTTGCACATATAGAACAATGACATTAAAGGTTATGATTATGACAATCATTTGTATTAATTTCATGCTTGAAGAAGAATGGAAGAAATGCCCTTTATATGAAGAAAAACTTATTATATAGTTATTCAATTATGTTAAAAGCACAGCAAATATAAAAAAAAATCAATATTTCCAGTAAAGAAAAAATAAAAGTAAAGCACTCAACTGAAAGACAAGTATCAAAGTGTGAGCTTATATTGTTATCATTCAGATAATTGCATTTCAGAATAATATACATGAATATCAAAGGAAAGGACTGGTATAAAAAACTGTGTCTAGCTTATAGTTGTGTGTGTGTGTGTGTGTGTGTGTGTGTTTGTATCTTTTCTTCCTTCTCTCTTTAAAAGGTAAGCATTTAGTCCCCCTGTTATTGGCAGTCATCCTACCTTCAAGAGATTAAAGAACCTCAGTACTTAGCCAACATTGTAGAAACCATATTGAGACTCAAAAACAACTGTGCACTTTGATTGCATCATTAAACTGTTGGATATGACTGAATACCACTCCTCTTCTAACTTGCTAAGTGAGAATAGACTTCCTCACTGTTTGGGCCACTGCAATTTCAGTATTATTTTTTTACAGACAAGGAACAAGTGGCATTGCAATGAACATGCAATTGGATGAGTTCATCAAAAGCAAAAATGCACCATACAAAGTTAAAGAAGCAAGGAAGAGAATATTCAAAGCTGTTGCCATAAGGAAGTGGGACCAGAATTCAACTCAACTAAGCTCACCTCTGCTGCAATAAGACTTGGAGAAGCTTAAGAACAGAGATAGTTAATCATAGATCATCTGTGCTTGTTTTGTTTTTAACCTGTTTGTGAACTGGCTTTACTCAAAAGGAAAGAACAAATTTTGAACCTTCAAGACAGAAGATGTGTTTCATAACTTGGAACAAGGCTCCCAATGACGTTATGATTTTGTCTTACCACAGAAAAATTGCACACTATCTTGATATTTACATTTCAAATGGATGGCTCCAATTCTTAAAAAAGGCATTACTGGGTTGAAAAATAAGCATGAAGATTTTATGAAATTTACATCTCAAAGGAGCATGGAGAGACTTTAAATTGGGGCTCCAACTGGCAAAGAACCAGAGGGGTCTCACAGAGCAGGAAGCCCGGGTGTCACTATTTGGTTGTGATCACTCCTGCACATACAAGAACTGTTAGAAAGATGTCAAGGAATTTGGAATCCTCTACCTTCTTTCTTCAGTCTAAGAAAGAAATGAACTGGAAAATAGAAATCTTACATTTTTACAATTATTGTATTAAAATATTCATTCTAACAGTTTGTGTGTTGCCTAAGGTAAAATTCATATGCATATACAATAATTCTATAACACTTGCAAAATTAAATTACAGGGATAATTAAAAGGCATGAGAAAATGGGTGATACACCCGACATAGAAAAATGTGGATATCAAGTCAATTTTATAGGTAATTGTTTTCACAATGTTGAAAAAATTTACTACAGTTTGGGCCTCCCTGGTAGCGCAACAGTTGAGCACTGCACTGTGGAGCTGTAGGCAGCCCACGATGTGGGTTCGATGCCCAGCCGGGGAGAATCCCACATGGTGAGGCAGACCTCTCCTGCCTCGCCCGCTGCTCCCCTCACCAGTGTATTTCTGATCTGCCTGTTCTGCTCCCCACTCTGTCTCTGGTGAACCCTCTTGCCGCCCCACGCCTCTGGCCTGTACCCCAGCTTGTATGTATAAATAAATAAATCTTAAAAAAAAATTACTATAGTCTAAGGCTATGTAAAAAGAAGTCTTGTCAAATAATTCTACTTCTCATTTAATCTCAGTATCAGTTGAGCACAGAAAAAAAATGAAAAATTACATTAAGAAAAACAAAAAAATGGGCATTTTGAAATTCTCCTTTATATAAAGACTGTTATTTGTTTCTTAGGATTGTGGTTGCCAAACACCACAAACTGGGTGATTATAAACAGTAGGAAATTTATTCCTCATATTTCTGGAAGGGAAAAGGCTGTGATTAAGATGGTGATGCACAGGCCTCCCTGGTGGCCTAGGGGTTTAGTCTCAGCACTATCACTGCTCTGCCCTGAGTTCCAAATCCGGCCAGGGATTTAACCACATATGGTCCAGCAGACCTCTCCTGTCTTGCCTGCTGCTCCCCTTAGCAGTGTATTTCAGTACATCTGCCTATTCTGCACCCCACTTTGTCCCTGGTGAATCCTCTCAACCCCTTAACCCCTGGTGTATACCCCGGTTCTTCTACGCAAACATTAAAAAAAATAAATTCCTTTAAAAAAAGATGGTGATGTACATCTGTACACCTGAGAAGGTGTGAGCCCATTCCACTGAATTATACACAGTGATGTAACCAATATTATCTTAAAAAAAAGAACCAGCAAAATACAGAATAAAAAAGATTTTCAGCAGAGTAACGTCCCCTCACAACTCTCAGAAAGAATCCTTCCTTTCCTCTCCCTAACTCCTGATAGTTGTGAGCAATTCTTGGTGTTCCTTAGTTTGTAGATGCATCATCCTAATTCTTACATCCATCTTCACATAGCTATATTTTGTGTGTTTCTAAAATTTCTCTCTCCTTAAAATCACCGGTCATATTAGATTTAAGACACATCCTATTCCATGAAAACCTCAACTTAACTTGATTACATCTATAGAGACCCTAAATTCAAATAAGGTCACCATCATAGGTTTCAAGTGGACATGAATTTTCAGAGATGTTATTCAATTCAGTATGAAGAGATATGTAAAGACTTGCAAACAATCAAGAACTACAATAAAAACATAAGGTCATCAAAATGTTCTCAAAATTCCGAGGAGAATAAGACAACATGATCCTTGGATAATAGGAAAAGAATATTTAGGGGAAAAAAAGTTTTCTCCAATGATATTTCCCCTTATTTTAATTGTTTTGAATATTTTCTAGTTAGCATTATATTAGAATATACTGAGTTTATAAAACTGGTTAAGTGTATGAGAAAATATGGAACATTCACTGTGAAGTTATTTTGATAAACCATTCTCATTTACTGCTCTAGCTAGTAGGCAAAACAAATAACTAGATGAAAATTGTTTTGCTTTTTACAAAAAAAAAAAAAACTACAAAGAGAAAGATGACTTTTCATCAAACAGAATAGGACTGATTATTTTTCTCATCTTCTTTGCCTCAGTTCTATGGATCGCCTATTGCTAGTTTATTGCTCCGGCCATATTTGCTCCCATGATGCCAGTTCCATTAGTCATCCTGTTGACCAGAGCACTTGCTACTCATCTCTACTAGTGTTCCTTTCCAGAAAGCCTGTTGCTTCACAAGACACATCCCTCCTGATCACTCAGACCTCTGCTCATGCAGGCTCCCTCCTCTGAGTCTGTCACTCTCTCCTCACTTTAATTACCCGAAATTACATTTCCATTGAATTTATTTGCTTGTATTTTGACATCATTAATATTGCATATCTGCTTTGTCTAAGGTTCTCTCTAGCATATTAGTTTCAGGTACTATAAAATTCTCATAGCATTAATTTTTTTCCCTTGTATTTTTCCCTTACTAGTTTTTCAGTAGTTATAAAGCCAATGTAGCTTTTAAATTTAAAGTGGTATAGAGATTTAAAAAAAAATAAAATCAGAGAGCCAGCAATGTCTCTGCTAAGTATTTATGCAAAGAATATGAAAACTCTATTATGAAAAGACTTATGGACTCTTAAGCTTATAGTAGCATTGTTCACAATTGCCAAGTCATGGAACCATCCTAATCGTCCTCTGACAGATGACTAGCTAAAGTAGAGTTTTTTTTTTTTTTTTTTAAAGATTTATTTTTTATTTATACACATAAGCTGGGGTACAGGCCAGAGGCGTGGGGCGGCGAGAGGGTTCACCAGAGACAGAGCGGGGAGCAGAACAGGCAGATCAGAAATACACTGCTGAGGGGAGCAGCGGGCGAGGCAGGAGAGGTCTGCCCCACCATGTGGGATTCTCCCCGGCCGGGCGTCGAACTCGCGTCGCCGCTGCCGACAGCTCCACAGCGCAGCGCTTAACCACTGCGCCACCGGGGAGGCCCTAAAGTAGAGTTTTATAATTTACCTTGATTGGAATCTTTAGCTCTCCTCTAATCTTTATCTTGAGGTCTATAGTTTCAGAAAATTTTCAGTCATTAACATTTTAACTATTACTTCTACCCTATAAACTCTTTCCGATTTATCTGAGATTTGAATTTTATACATATATTACATATTTTACTACATCTGGCAATTCTTAGGCTTATCTAACTTTAGGATTAATTTTGTCTCTTTGGGTCAGCTAGTAGATAACATGAATCCAATAAAGTATTGAGGTATTTGAAATCAGTCTACTTATGGCTAACCTTTATTCCTTAGGTTTTGCCCTTTTGTGTTCTAGCTGAAGGTACTCGCTTCCAAAATTTTCTTACATCCAATGAGTCCACCAAAATCTTTTGCACAAAATATTTCAATATGTAAATATCTCAAGAGTTAAAAAGCCCATATTACTAAGCCCTTTGTCTTCCTTTCTCTCCTGATCCATGCCTTATAAATCCTCATTGCTTTTTCCCTTCCTAAAAATTTGAATGAATTTTTTAAAATATCTCTTTAGGTGTTCAAGTAGAAGAGCTAATCAAAAACAATCCAAACTGCCATTAGGAAATTAATTATTGCTAATACATTGTATCATCCAGAGAAAGGGGTTTGGTAACTAAGAATTCTCAAATTGAATCCTGAATTTCCTATCTATCTAGAAGTAGCTGGAATATTGTGTTTAAGAAAAGAGTGTTGAAGACAGATTGACTGGTATTTTACTCAAAAGGCACTTATTTGTGTGGGACTGGTTGAATTTCTTTTCTTTATAATAAATTTTATGGAGTCACCATTTGTTTACATAGTTACCTATTTTGAGAAGTACAATTTCACACCTTGACTTGCATACAGGATTAATTCAGCTATTCCCAAATCTCCCTACACTGACACAAAATCCACTGTAGCTTCTCCTCCTCAACCCCTACCCCACTAACCTCATATGTTTCAGAGTCATAAGCGTTAATTTTGTTGTGTTCTGCCAGTTCGTTTTCTTTGATAGTCATATTCTACAAACATGTGAGATCATCGGGCAATTGTCTCACAAACTCTGTTTTACTTTCCTTAACACAACCACCCAAGTATAGACCAGTTGGACAACTTTAACTTTGCCATATAACTTTATATACAAATGGCAACACGGCAGTTCCTAACTGTTTTGTAATGGTATAGATTAATATGTTTAATCAGTTACAAGTGTTTGGCATCAGCTAAGCATTCAGTAAATGTTAGATTATTATTTCTTGTTCTCATTGTTCAAAAGATAATGACTTACAAATTGGGTTGTGTTAAGAAATGGAGATTTTAATACAAAATATATTTTCCTAGCACTTAGTACACAGAAAGTACTGTTACTAGTATTTAATATATAGTAAATAATAAAGGACATTTTTAAGAAATGCGTTTCCTTCTTTATCCCTTAACTCCCTTCTGTTTTAGTAGATTGCCTTGTCAAATTCAGAGTTAAAGAAGGGCTGATTGATGCCCAGATTTTTATTTTTCAGATGATTAGATGTCACCAAAATAAAATTAGAATCTGTGAGAAATTGAATGGTCTTTCTCTGCATATTGGAAGGCACTTTTCCATAACCACATGATTGATCATGCATGATCTAAAGAAAAATTGTGTTTGCTACAAGTCAGAGGTCAGAGACCAGGAGGCAATTATATTTCTGAAGAAAGCATTCTAAAGAACCTTTCAATCTTACTGTATTTTTTATTATTTGTCTTAATAGTATAAATGTTCTTTTTGAGTAAAAACTAATGAAAGTTTTCAGTAGTAATGACTAGAGATCACTTTTACAAAAATGTGGTTATACATTTTTCTGCCTGGTTATAGAGTGAACATAAATATAGAATACTAAATAACAGACTGGTATAAACATTGGAGTTCTTACACATGACCCTACATTTTGTTAGCATTTAAGTAGTCCCAGGAGAAACTCATCAAATGTGCAAGCAATTATTCCCTGAGAAGTTGATAATAGATATTGGATACAAATATATATATACAGGCTGAAAAAAATATCCAAAACATTAAAGAAAAAACAATGATGCTTGCAGTGCTGTAATTTCAGTCTTTTCATTTGAGTCTTGCAAAAATTTACTCTTATCTTCCAATCATTGAATATGAAAATAACAAAACAGAAATATGTACAGCTGATTTCAGCACATTTAACACAGAATTCAGAAGACAAGTGTTAAAAATATAGATTCAGAGCTTATGGCCCTAGTCTTGTTATTTGAGCTTAACTGTAAAATACAAGTCAAAGGCACCAAAATGGGAGTTTTTTTTTTTTTTTTTTAATGGAACATATTATTTCAGATATGAAAAGCAAAGGAAACCATAACAACCACTTAGATGTCTACTACTTAGCTTAAGTAATAAATATATGACCTTGTATGATCTTAACTAATCTCTTTCCATGTTTATTATCCCACTCCAACCAGAGTTATTCAACTTCCTAAATTTGTTTTTCATTTCCATGCATGTCCTGAAACATGTATGTCACATAACTATATCCTTAAGCATTATATAGTATTTTACATCCCTCTAAATTTATGGAGATATAATAATGCCCTTCACAACATTAACTGGTGGGTTCCACATATAAGGAACTTGGAATTTTTCATCCCATCATAATAAGTAAAGATTTGAAAAGACTGAATAATTGATTTGGCAAAGCCATCTTGCTTATATGTCAAGTTTTCAAATTTTCATTGATTTGCTTCTGATGTTCTGGTCTGCTTTTCTTTTCTTGCACAAATAATGCACATTGGTTACATAACTTTTGTGATTCTGGGTAACTGGCAAAAAAAGTCCTCAAGCTTGTTCTCCCTTTAAAATTGTAGTCTAGGGCTTCCTGTTGGTGCAAGGGGTTAAGTCCCCAGCCAGGAATATTTCCACATAGTGCAGCAGACCTCTCCTTTCTCTCCCACTGCTCCCCTCAGCAGTGTATTTCAGTTTATCTACCTGTTCTGCTCCCCAGTCTGTCTCTGGTGAATCCGCTCACCACCCCCGCTCTTCTGGCCTACACCCCAGCTCTTGCACATATAAATAAATCTTTAAAAAAAACTGTAGTCTAGACAACATTGTGGCTCCTTTTTAAACCATTTTATTTCCCATTCTCATACATCCTTTTGTCCCCGGTATCTTTGTGCAACTGGAACCCAGTTTTGTCCATAAAAAGAAAAGCAGAAACAGACCCTTAGCAAATACTCACTAGTACAGAACTACAAAAGACCAGAACTACTGTGTTAAAAAATGGTACAACTCTGCATCAGTTAAGTTGTTCTAGAGGTTTCTTATGGAAACAGTCTGAATCTATTCATTATTGTACTTGATGTAACATAGCCTTGCTTGGTTCTTCCTTGTCCCTGGCCTGCTTTTTCACTAGTCTGTTTTGGCATAATTTCTTTAAAAATAATTTGCAAAAAGCAAACTTTTACAGGTTGCTTCTGCAAACCTAATTGAAAATAGCAGCTGTTAGCTCTTTGTTCTTTCATGTACCTGCTCTGTATTCATCAGGTTTCTCACTTATATACATATATGTACACACACATACACACTCTAGTTGGGATTTTTATTACCAAAAAG
This sequence comes from Scalopus aquaticus, assembly GCA_004024925.1. Classification (NCBI taxonomy): domain Eukaryota; kingdom Metazoa; phylum Chordata; class Mammalia; order Eulipotyphla; family Talpidae; genus Scalopus; species Scalopus aquaticus. Next base: position 18,563 of record PVIJ01011215.1, on the reverse strand, counting down.
TTCAGTTTTATAGATTATCATATTACATCTTTAAAGCTATGATCCAAAACCTCTCCTTTTACTCAGTTCTATTGTAACTACACACAAAAATTTAATTTCACATAAAATTATTGACTATAATCTAGAGTTACTCCAGGTATCTTATGTTTTTCTTGTTGTTTCCAGTGAAAATGTGTTGCTAGTTTCAAAGAATTGAATTTATGACTAATATATTTACTGGCATTGCTAATGTTCTTTAGTCTCTTTGGTCTTTTAAGCAGGAGGCCATATAATTTATGTCTGATAGTTCATTTGCTCTTAAATTCCTTTTATCCCTGTGATTTTTCCTACAATGATAGATGGGAAATCGATGACATAATGAAATGAACTTGGGTGATAATAGGACTGACATTTATTTATAAGCTCATATGTCCAATTTTTTTATTAATGTTAATGATTAATTAAACAATTTGATATACAACTGGTAGAGTGATTTTGTGGTACAGAAATTCTTAATGTAATCAAATTGATGAGTTATTACTTATGGTTTAAGTGTTTCATCAGATTAAGAAATCCTTCCATAATAGGGCCTCCCCGGTAGCGCAGCGGTTAGGCGCTGAGCTGTGGAGCTGTCGGCAGCAGCGACACGAGTTCGACGCCCGGCTGGGGAGTATCCCACATGGCGCGGCAGACCTCTCCTGCCTCGCCCGCTGCTCCCCTCAGCAGTGTATTTCTGATCTGCCTGTTCTGCTCCCCACTCTGTCTCTGGTGAGCCCTCTCGCCGCCCCACGCATCTGGCCTGTGCCCCGGCTTGTATGTATAAATAAAAGATAAATCTTAAAAAAAAAGAAATCCTTCCATAATAAACACACTTTAACATTTCTGATATTTTACATTTCTATCTAGGGACTGTGAGAAAAATACATTATGATTTCATTTAAAAGTTTACCCGTATTTCCATTTTTACATAATGCAAATTATATTAGGTGAATAATTTCCTAGACTCTTTACTTTCCTGGTGGACTGAAAATATATTTTCATGTTGTCATTCTTTATTGCTAATTAATATTCTATATTATAATTTGTATTTCCCCTAATATTAATATGACTACATGAGTTTTTTCAGGTAAGATTTGAATGATCCTATAAAAAAAATCATAGATATTAAAATACTTTAGAGTTTTAGTAGTTTATTATGTGTTTGTCATTTCTTTGGATGCGCCTATACATTTTTCTCTCAACGATTTTGCATCTGTTTTTGTATTTTTATGCATTGCAATCTTAGAATTTATGCATTTGAGTTTTGTTATTTTATTGATTATCCTTTAAGCATCTAAGGCTTCACTTATTTAAAAGGGCATGAAATTACCAACTCTCTCAGAATTTGGCCATATCTTCATGAGATGATATCTGCACTATTCTGCCATTTGAATAAAACTGTAAGTCTCTGAAGTCTTGAGTTTAAGAAGCATCCCAGCTTATGCTCTCCAGATTGTGTATTGTCGGAATACAAGCTTTTATTCAATCTGCATGTAACCTGTTAACTAAAGTTTATTAATTTCACAAAAATAAGAAAAACCTGCTGCCTGCATCTTTCCTTCCTCCCTCCCTCCCTTCCTCCCCTCTTCTCCCTTTTTTATTTAACTCCAGGGATCGATGAGCTCAGCTACATACAAGATTAAAAAAAAAAAGATTTATCAAGATTTATGGGTATTATTTGGGTAGAATAATTCCCAAATAATATTATACTACATGGGTAGGATCATAAAGATATCTAGTTTACCATGTTGTTAAAAACAAAGGACAATGAGAGACATTTCTATGTATTTGGTCACTCAGAAGAATGAAAGAAACTTAGTAAAGTGCAAACATTTTCCCAACCTTTTAAATGATGTACCTGACATATCTCTGATTGTTTCAATATAAGTAAAAACCTATTTAATTTTATAATCTTAGGGAAAGATGAAAGCTAGTTTTTCTTAACGTTTGAGATATTCCAACCATGAACATTTTTTAGCACTTTTCTGTTGAGACTTTGAAATTTTCTTCTTCTGTACATATTTTTAAAATAGTACCACTCTTCTAAAACAGCCTCAATTTCAGAAGGAAAGTAATATTCAGAAGGGCGTAATATTCCTTATAGTTGGAGCATTTGTGACACTACCAAGACTCCCAAATCAGTTACATAAAGTATAACACCAGTTGAAATGGGTGGGGTTAATTCTGGATAACAACAAAGTTTCTTCATATTGCATTACTTTTAAAAATTACATTTATTACTGACCATCAATATAAAACTGACAACTATAATAAAGGGCTAATATAAAAGATGTACTGAGAATGCCAGTCTATATCTCTATCTGTACACATAATTCAATTCTAAAAATTGAATTGTAAACATAATCTAGCCTTTCTTAAAGAATAAAGCCAAACATGAACCCTGACACTATCCCTAAATCATAACATATTTTTATAATGACTTCAGTTAACCTAGCACTTTTATCTTCCATGATCTCATTCGATTCTCTGATGATCTTTGTGATATAGATCAATGGTGGTATTATTATCATTGCACAAATGACAGAGTGGACATCAGAAATGTGCATTAAATCCTTAGAGCTTTTTATTATTACCACTAAGATGAGAAAAGGGGTCTTGGAGTCAGAGATTGTCTTATATGACAAAACAATAGACTGTTCAAGTGTGGGGAGCATTCAGGCCCATTCTGAGAGGTCCAATAAGGAGACCACAGGAGAGTGATTCTAAGAAAAAGAAAGAATGTCCTTTTAGCATTACTTTACAACTAATCAATAAAGTAAATGTACTGCTACACTATCGATTTGGATTTACTCAGCAAATCCTGGATGCAAAATCATGTTGAAAGTCAGAATACTTTCTATTATAATCAGGGTTAATATCTGGTGTAAGTATATTTTTGAGTATTGTGGCTTTTGTTATGGATCTTGTTAAATATTTTCACTAAGAATATTGGATACTGTTATCTTAAATATAAGGGACAATGATTATCACATATAATCAATACTTCTTACTTATCCCATTCCTTCCTCTTTTTTTGTAATTTACTTTAAAAAAACAACGTATGGCAACAAGCAAAAATACCATAATTGAAATACAATGGCATTCTAGTGATGGCATTAAATTATGAAAAAATTCAGAGAGTTGAAAAACTTATAAAATGAAATGTGATGTACTGTGCTTTTGCTTTTAACCAATGAAATCGGCAAAAGCATTTGAAGTGTCTCTAAAGGGAAGGAATTAACAGTGACGACATGATAATGAAAAAGTAAGCTTCTATTTTAAATAGTGCTACCAAACTCTTTGTTTCAGTCTTTCTGTTATTTGTATATATTCTTCCATTCTGTTCCCAGTAAAGAATATGATTGTTATAACTCAAGCCATTTCCCATTGCAGGGACATAAACAGACTTGATAATAAGGTGAACACAGGAATATAAGTGTCCCTATGTCTCATACATCACTGTATACTAAGCCAGAGGTTATAGTCACTCAAAACTGGGTTTAAATATCTGAATCCCAAATGATAAACCAATTCTAGAAAACAACAGAAATTCCTGTACTGTTTGGTGATAATGAATAATGAAACAAAATATAAAAATAGATTATATCTTCTCTTTATTGGCATACAAGTATAAACAATAAACTGCATATCAACCTCATCAAAACGTACAGAGTGTGGCCTCAATTTTACAAGCTGTGCTATTAGAACTGCAAAAGATATACTATATATCTCCAAAAGAGAGAATGCGCCTTCACTTTGGTCTTAATATTTGCCCACAAGAATACCAAGGCAGCGCTACTGGGATCATGTTTTAAGGGATTCTTAGTGAAGCAACAATATTTAAATATTTTCTCTTATATTCAACCCTCTTACTTCACAATACAGACACGAATCTAAGAAGCAATGGATATCTACTTATGGAAATATTTATTTATGATAAACTCCTTAGTTCAGCCTGATTTTTCCCTCACCCTGATTTTTCCCAATAACGCAGGTGTTACTACTGGGTCACATTATTTTCCTTACTACCAGTTACCCTAGAGTGATTTCTCATCTTCCATAGACACTGACAGATTATCTTTACTTAAGTGACACAACACTACTCTTATTTTACATGCATTTTTGTATCGTGACCTTGACTTTCTTCAATCAAGAGGTGAAAACTGTCTTATCTTTTTTTGAATCTGAGTCACTCCTGTGACTACAATGACCAATATAATTGAAATGAAGTGGGATTCTAGTACTTCTAAGACAAATCTCTAAGAATGTTAGATGTACCCTCCTCTGTATTTAGGGGAGAGGCTAACAACATGCATGAGATTATGAAACCCCATGCTATGAAAGTCCTACATAGTCACATGAAGAGGTCACGTGGAGAGAGAGAAAGAAATGCATGACCAAATCTGCACTATTCTAATCACTTCAACTGAGTTAAAATATATGAGTAAAAAGACTGTGTTGAGAATCCCAGTCCCCATCTCAGCTCCCATGTCAAGTAACACGGAATAGACAAAAACCTGCCTCAAGTAAACATTATCCAATGCAGTATAAGTGCTTGTCATGGGCCTTTTTGTTTGTAGTTTAAATGTCTGACATTATTTTGGTTGCCAAGGCATTGTCTTGAATGAACATATTGGCACGTGTATGACACAGAGCAAAATGTTCAGATAAAGAATTGTCAGAAGCGCGAGGAGCAAACTCTGAGCCAGTGAACGATGTTCCGAACAAACTCCACCCCATCCCCAGGCCCATGAGATCTCAAGTGCTGAGTATCACAACCCACAACATTGCATGAACCAGACTTCCTGAGTGGGAGGCAGCTGAGAAGGAAGAAAGAGTGAAGTGCATAAATATTTGATTGGAATGAGGAGAAAGGAGAGCTGAGTGGAGAAGCTGCTTCTGAGATTTAGCACCATGGCAGGTGGGCAGGATGATGGCAGCTTCACCTCATGGGGCAGTTTGTCAGGATGTGCATAATCCCTTAGTGACTGTTCCCCACTGAGAGGTGCCTTGGACTCCTGGCAAGCTTCAGGCCTCAGTCATCCCGTTCTGTGGCCAGTCTGATTCGCTAGGCACTAAGAGTCAGGAATCTGTATTTGGAATCCTTTCTCTCTTTCTATGGCCTTTGAACTTCACACATATAGACCTTTGAACACACACAAAGTCCACTTTCTTTGCCTATGTGGACAAAATGGTGTCTTCCCCCCCCCCCCTTTGTTTATAGAGTCCCTGGGTGCCACTTGGTTTTGCCCAATTTCTGCATTAGGCTCCTCCTATGCATGAAGGTCTGTCATCCTAGTCATTCTTGAGCTCGCTCTTTCTGGTTCTCTCTTACTTCACTATGGCCCTGGGCATGCCAAGTAGCCTTAGGACTTGTGAGTAATTGTGTTCTTCCATGTTCTCTGATGATCTCTACTGTACTTTGTGCTGTGATCATAATAAGAACCACAAGGCCTGTCCAACTACAACATTGAGCCCCGCGGGCAAAATTTAGGTGAATGCTCTTGACAAGTACTAGAGGCCCAGGGGAGGTCCTCAGGCATTCCCAGCCATCACTATCACTGTCAACAGGATCGGACCCACACACAAAATTTTGTGATAAGGAACCACAATAAATAATTATTGTTTCAAGTCTGTCCCTCATCAATATTAACCCTTAACTATAGATTTAGTATAATTTAATAAAATATCTGATTTTTATATACTGGCAAGAAATTCTACTAATATTTTAAAAATAGGACTAGATTGCAGGCATTTTATAAATCTAGATTGAAATATAATTTATAAACGCTATGAATAAAATATTTAAATGTGATTTCCAATGTTCGGATATTTTCTTGCCTCAAGTCTTTATTCTTGTAAAATTTTTATTTTGCAACCACAACATTGGTTACTGAGGGGAACAAGTGAGTTGCTGAGTACAGGCTAACTGAGCAATGTTCTGCTTTTTCCTTACTGGCAAACTATGAATGAATCAGGAGATCAACTGCTGATTGTTACAAAGATTCTACATTGCAGTCTTTTGTCTGGAGATACTTGTCAACCTATCATAAAGAGACAAACATAAAAACCAATTCAAATGTTTCAAAGCAACTGACCCAAGCACAAATCACTCCCCTGCTTGACCCTTTAACAATCCCCCACTCCCCAACCCTAGTGGAACACACCTTGGAACTTCCCCTTGGTAGTGGACCCACACCATGATCCCTATTCTCAAATATAGGTGTTCTTAATTATTTTATAACCTGATATTTAGTTGGAAAAATGAACAAGATTAACAACTTATAATGAAGTAACTTCCAGCTGCTTAAAGAAAAGGGGAGAATGAGAAGATTGATCAAAACTAACTTCATTTGCAATCAGCAAGTATGAACAAATGAAAAGACAAGGCCACATGATTAAAGTAAATTTTCAAATCATGTACAGCTGTGTTTGTAGAAGTCCACTCAATTATGTAAACGTGTTAGTGCTCAATTGAGGGGTACTCAGGGACCCTAAACTGTTAAGTGGCATGCTCTCTAAAATGGGTCCAGTCAACCAACACACAATTACAAATGAAGCAGACTCTCAGTGGGAAAGATCTTGAATAGAATGAGTGTTCATGGTGGAGAAGAGAGGAAAGGTTATTCCTAATAACAGTTTCCCACTAACCCCCCTCCCCGCAACTTATCTATTTATTCCCTCATGGGAAAATGTTCAAACAGGGTCTACATATGTCTAAGGTACCTTCTGGCAGGAAACCACAAGAAAAGAGATAGGCAGGTCCCAGCAAGCTGGGGCAGAAAGAGAGAGAGAATAATCGGAGTATAAATCAAGATAACAGCTGTCATTGTCTCTGCTGATGAGCACGTCTCCATGTGTCTCTCACCCAGGGGTCTCTCTCAAGTATCTCTTTCAAGTGTCTCTACATGTCTCTCCTTCCCAGGTCCCTGGGTACAGGTGAAACTGGAAAAGCAAAAGAGCCTGAACATGCCTTTGTTTAAAATGGAATAGAAAAGAACACAGGGGACCATGGAGATGGATCACGGGTGAATTGGTGGTGGGCTACCCAAGGGGAATGCAAAATGTAAAAGACATAAATAACAATAAAAATATATATTATAAAAAAAAAAAGAAGTCAAATATGGCTGCATAACTCTATCCCTAGTTCCCATCAACCCACATTCAGGAAGTTAACGGCATGCTGAGAGATATAATCCTTGGTACCTGAGATCTCTTCAGTGTGGAGATGGGGTGAAAACACCAGGGAGTGGAGTTCACCCAGGGCGTCATTCATGGGCTCAGAGTTTGCTCCTTGCATCGAAGTCTAACACATTTTTACAGCAATCATTTGTATGTATGTATTAAAAATTCTATGCTGTGTCAATATTTTAAATTCAGTAGGGAAAGAGTGTTCAATTTAGACTAAATTTACCTGTAGTCCCTAACAATCGAGGGGTCTGTGGTCAAATAAGATGGTTAGGTTAGTGTGATTAATTGGGTTCTCTTGATACTGGCACACAAGCTTGAGTTTTCTCTTTTTAAAGCATCATTTACCAAGAAAAGCCCTGCTGATCACAAACTGACTTTGTTGGCAATGCATTTCTGGGTCCTGACAAGATAGGAAAGACTATCTTCTTTTGGATCTACATACTTCTGGCATGTCTGAAAAATCCAGTGTTAGCCTGAGGAATAAAGTTACCAACATGACTAAATCCCCAATAGAAAGAAGCTGTTCCTGTAACATTTAATTGGAACGCATTTGACAAGACTCACTTCCTCTCATTAGAAGCTAATACCATCACTCTGTTCAGAGAGCCTTTGAAAAACATATTAGTGCTCCAGGCCACTCCTTGGCCCTCCCCACAGATAAGGCTGACTAGTCTGGAATAATCTTTGAAGGACTTGGCTGACAGCTTGAGATGAAAGTGCTTCTAATTTACTGCACAGAGTTAGGAGGGAATGAACTGACTGTGAGGCCAGAAAAAAAAAAGCAAAGGTTGAAGAAGATTAGCTAGGAGTGCTGCAGAGGAATTCTCCATTCCACTTATCTTGGCTTATTAGAAGTTTGCCTAATGTAGCTAGTAGGATCAAGAGTAAATACATTATTAAAATAGCATTTAGAAAGCAACAATGTTAAATATATGTGAAAATGAACCTTTAGATCACAAATTTTGGGCAGATCAGGAAAGCTAATGAGAGCAGCTCTTTAATTACTGTTTTCCCACTGCATTAATCTTCACTGCAGTGCTGTTAGGCAAATGCTCTGTTCTCTCAATTCTAAGACAACTTATTTTTAGGAGGTACTTCATTGGTTTTTAGAAGATTTGAGAAATCTAGAATTTTATCTAAAAGATTAATATTTATTTGTAAACCTACTTAAATTCTGCATTTTTTAAAGGGGGTCACTCTATTGGGAAGTACCTTAACCCTAAGGTGAGAAACTGATTTATGTTTTGGATCTTTAACTTAATCAAGCTTAACACCTCCTTCTTTTTACCCTCCTTCTCTAGCATCACCCCAATTTTCTTCCCAATTAGTGAAGACTGCTCTTTGCTAGCATGGATTTTAACTCATTTTTCCTTGCTTGTGTTTATTCATTTATTTTTTTGTCTGGGTAGATCTAAGTTTCCCTAAATATAAGTAAAAGATTAAAACTACTCACACACTGCTTATTGAAATAATTTGAAACAATACTGTCAATACAGTCTTTTTATAAAATAGAGTCCTATGTACACAATCACTATTAGCAGCAAAATTTAAGGAAAAACCTTATTTAGAAAGATCCAAAAATTCCTAGAGAAAGTACAAGCATTGCAATAGATCATTATGTTTAAAATGGGCTATGCATCCTATAGCTACATGTGACCTACATATTATTGAAGATACAGACTTATTTTACTAGCAAATAATTTGTTTGAATTGAGAGATAAATAAGCAGAGTTTATAATAAATAAGTAGGACAGATTAAAATTCTAATTTATAATTAAAACTTGAAGATTTTTTTAAAAAACAAAACAGCAGTTTTAGGGGGAAGTATTTCAAGTATTAAACTGAAACAGATGATCATTTTGAGAGAAAGAGAAGCATAACATAAATTGAACTCATTTTGACCTCCTTCCTAAATATGATCCTCTTCCCCAACACACAGACACACAGACACACACACACACACACACACACACACACACACACACACACGCGTACTTCAAGTTTCTACTTTTTATCATTTAAAGGCCATAGTTTATACCATCAAGGTCATTACTCACCTAAGATTCTGAAAGGGTATCACATAAAAAGCACGTTTTCTTCCAAAGATGACTTTCATTAAATGGTATTTAAGTTAAGGGAATTAAATAGTAGTGGTTTGATGCCTTATTTTCTCCAGAGACTTTCATGAAGGAGCTAACTCATATTTATTTACATTTGTTTACTCTGCCATGAGCAAATTTTAAATAGTACATTAAAGTCATCTCTATTGACACCATACTTCCCATCAGTTGGTAAGCTTCATGCTTTCCTTTTAATGACATATCCATGTATTAAATTGAGAGTAACTTTATATTCTTCTGCCATAGGTAGTAACAAATACAACACATTATCAGATTCTACAGAATGTTAATTTTTTTCTAATATCCATAATCTCAATAGGTAAGCTAAGTGGTATACTGGAAAATGTTTAATAGATACTACTCTAAGAAATCAATAACATTACAAAGTAAATAAAGTCTTTTTTTTTTAACATTTGCCAATTTCTGTGGTGTAAAGTCTCCTACAATGACTTCTCCTTGAAGTTACCAACTTGATATCATCAGATACAGCTGGAAAACTAAGCATTGTCTAACCGTAACTTTCCTGGAATGGGTACAACACAATTCAAATCCTGTATCTATGAAACAATAAAATAATTTCATCCCTAACATATCTGTTTCTACTTTTGGAATTTTCCAGAGCTCTTTTCCTTGTAAGATATTTGCAATAATAAACTTTTAAGACACCATAGAAGATAAGGATGCTACATGAACTAACCATACTGAACAATTGAGGTATCTAATCAGAATTACCTTATTTTTCATTTTTTGGTTATGCTTTTCTATGTACCTATTTCTCTGTATTTTGCTTCTGTCAATATTTGCTGTCATTGCTATTCATTTAATGTTTACAAACTAAGATGTATCATGTTTTGATCATTTGAAGCCACTGAAGATGTTCTGATGTGTACAAAGAAAGGATAGGTGCCCTTATTTAGTAATTAAAATTTTTATATTATGAGAACTTCAATGAGTGACAGTAATATTCATTTGTTGGAAAATTATGTTTTTTAAACATAATAGTGAAAAATTATCTTTCAGGTAATGCATATTCATCATTCTCATTGCTTACTCACTTGATGTTATATTGTTGCAGGTATGTTACTTGAGAGGGAATAGAATAAAATTATTAACCTAATTCATCATAACCAAGGACTAATAAAAGTGTAAGTCCAAAAATATAAACTGATACACTTAATTCAATACACTTAGACATATACTTTATGTATACTTGAATTAAGTCAAACCATAAAATAACCTTTCAATATTTCACCCAAAATGAAATTCCTTCCCATATACATATATATGTAGATATGTATCTACATATGTATATGTATATTTATATGTATATATTAAGTCCTACATATCTCTGGTCTGCAACTGGTTTGGGGATTTTTATTTCCTTCCACCTTCTTGCCTCAGACATTAAAAAATCCACAGACTAGTCCTCATACAGAACATTTTTGCATCACCTCCCATTTCTAAGCCATTTGTAGAGGCCTTGCCCTGACCTTTGATTTTACCTCAGGTCAAATGCCTCGATCCACTTCCAGTTGCATTTCCAACCGGAGTCAGTTCTACCAATTCCAAGACTTGTTCAGTTCTTTTCCTCCCAGTTCTATTTACTGGTTCCACAGTCATTAGTAAACCACGTTTGGACCCAGCAGAGTTAGTTCTGAGAAGTAGTGCCAGGGAGTGGACGTGGCACCAAGCTTCTGGGTACACTCACTGAGGCTTGAACTTATTTGTATGTATTTTTTTTTTGCCCTAGAAAATAAAAAAATGTGCATTTCTACCATAAAAAAAAAAGAATCACTTCACTGACCTTGAGAAGACTGTCAAACATGAAAGGAATTTCTTCTTTTCTATAAAAAAGAAAATAATACAAAAATGACAGATGCCAAGTAATATTCAAATAATAAAATACATTTACAAATTTTTGAAGCACTTTCTCCTTTCAAAGTTTGCCAAGACATGTTACTTCATTTTATTGTTTGGCAGGTGGACATCCTTCAGCAGTATGTTGGATGGTAGAAGATATTCCCTGAACAATTATTTAGACTCAAGAAGGTCTGGCAAGAGTGAAGCTTTTCTCTGACAGATTAATGACTTAAGGCAGCATTTCTGAGTATTAGGCTAAATTATTTCAGGGATACCCCCCAAAACGTAAAGGCTAAATTAATATACACAATAGAATAATATGAAAGACAAAAGCAAAAGTATACATAATGATCACAAGAAGAATACATTTAAATTAGGACTTTTTAATTTTATTTTTGTATAGAATAACTGGGGTGTAGACCAGAGGTGTAGGGGTGAGAGGGACACCAGAGATAGAGTGGGGAGCAGAACAGGCAGATCTACTGAAAAAACTGCTGAGGGGAACAGCAGGCAAGACAGGACAGGAGAGGTCTGCTGAGCCATATGTGGGTAACCCTGTCTGGAGATCGAACTCAGGCCACAGCAGTGATAGTGCTGAGGCTTAACCTCTAGGCTACCAGGGAGGCCCTAAATTAGGATTATTTTTAAAACACAGAATAGTTTATCCTTTCTGCCTAATAGCTGAAGCATATCCAAGGGTATACTTAAGAATATATAAACAAAGACACTGAATAAAAAAAAGGAGTTTTTTTACTCAATTGTGATCAGCACTTATATGAGCAGTATTTTCAAAATTTTGCATCAAATGCAAATGACAAAAAAGAAAAAAATGCATGTTTATGATGTATATACTTTACCTTTTTCATTAACTCCACATTTATTGTGACCTCAAAAATTTCATGTTATAAAAGTTTACTATAATCTATCAAATTGCTAATAAAAGGAAAATCACAAACATAATATCACCAAGCATAATAAATCTATAATAAAATCTAAGATATTACCTTGGCCAGCTCAGGATGCTACCACAAAATAGTATAAGTTTGGTGACTTATAAACAACAGAAATTTATTTCTGACAGTTCTGGAGGTTGGGACTCTGATTTTTGGATGACAGCATAGTGAGATTCTATGAGAACCCTTTTCCGGGTTGTAGACTGGGAATTATATCCTCAGATAACAGCAAGCTCCATCTGGAAGGGTGTATTTTATTTTTTGTTTTTTTCTAGTACAGAATTGGGTTTTCTAGTATTTTGTTCATGATTTCTGCATCAGTTTCACCAGAGATACTGGTCTGCAGTATTTGTCTTCTGTGATATCTTCGTCTGATTTCAGAATCAGTGTCATTTAATGACTTCATTGAATGTGTTTGGAAGATTTCCTTGCCTTTCATATTGTTGTTGTTGCTGTTTGTTTGAGTAGGATATGTACTAATTCCACTTTGGTAGAATTTTGGTACAAGTTTAGTAGAATTCAGAAGTGAAGCCATATGAACCTTGACTTTTCTTTGAGTAAGCTTTTTATTCATGTTTCAATTTCATTACTTGTGATGGATCTATTCTGGTTTTCTATTTCATCATTATTAACTCATGAAATGTTGTATACATCTAAGAATTTATCAATATCCTCTATGTTGTCCAATAGAATTCTTTACAGAAATTTAACAAAAAATTATGAAATTTATTTGCAACTACAAAAAACTTGTGGAAAAAAGAACACAAATGAAGGAATAATCATGTTTCCCAACTCTAAACTATTCTATAAGCCAATGAAAAATACAGCAATTAAGACAGTTTAATATTGGAATAAAAACAGACACAGAGATCAGAGGACAAAATTGAGAGCCACAAGTAAAACCACACACATATGGACAATTTATTTATGACAAAGGAGCCAAAAACGTATAATGGAACAAGGAAAGTGTTTTCACAAATGATTGTGGGAAAGCTGTACAGCTACATGCAAAAGTGTGACACTAGACCACTACTGAGCTCCATACACACACAAAATAATTCAAACTAGATAAAAAAAATTTGGATTTAAGACCTGAAATCCTAAATCTTAATATATATATATATATATATATATATATATATATGATAACACGCATAATAGGTTCCTTGATATCAGTCTTAGAGATATATTTGAAGACTTAACTGTAACAGAAATTTAAATAACATAAAACAAGTGGTACTACATCAAACTAAACCACTCTGTCCAGTGAAAGAAATACACTTGTGAATGTAGTTATTATCCCCCCCCAAAAAAAAAAAATAAGTGTTAGAAAAGAGGTAGGAAGAAGGACACATTTATAGATTATAAGTGTGGATGTAAATTGGTGATGGTATCTTCAAAAATTAAAAACAAAATTATGTATGATGCAGTTATCCTACTTCTGGATGTTTACCGGAAAAGCACAAAAATGTTAATTTGAAAAGATATATGCATCCCCGTTTACTGCAGCACTACTTATAAAAGTTAAGAACTGCAATCTAAGTACTTGTTGAATGATCTATAAAGAAGATGTTACACACACAATATGGAATACTATTCTGATATAAAAATATACAGTGATGTAAAGTATATAAATAAAAATATGTATTAATAAAACAAATGGAAAATGAAATTCTGCTGTTTGCAACAACCTGGATCAACCTGGAAGGTATTATGCTAGAGAAATAAGCCAGACGGAGAAAGACAAACATCAGATGATTTTACTCATATGAGGTATACAGAGGAAGCAAACAAAGAGATGCACTACATAAAACAAAAATGAATATTTGGCCTGTAAGACTAATTACAGGGTTTCAGAAGGAGAGGGAGGAGAGGGAGTCATGTGTAAATAGGTTCAAAGATGACAAAGATATGGATGAAAAATAGAATTGGATTTTTAGCAGTAAAATTAATGTATTATATATTGATTAGTAATGAATCAACTGGAAAATGATGCAATGTTATAATGCAACATAAATTAAAAGAAAAAATCAATAGCTGGAAGTATAAAAGTTTTTAGCAACATATACAAGTAAAGCCAATAGGCAGTTCATCAATTCAAATTAAATAATCTTTACAATATCCTTTAATTTTACTTAAGTTTCAGGAAGTTTATTCAAGTAACAGGTCAACTGATTTTTAGGAGTGTAATTACTGATTTCCTTTGTTTTTTCTCCCAAATACAGGTGACCATTTAATATATGTCTCAATTTGGAAGTTAGTGTTTTGCCTTTTTAGCTTAATGTTTGCTAATTTTAAATCTTTTAAAAATAATTCTGATGTCTGATTGATTAATATGAAAGCAATAGATCTTGCAGATGTATTTTATTTTCTTTCCCTCGAAAATGTCCATTCTAACTGAAGGTCTCATTTCAGGCATCACACTGTCAAGAAAAACAGTTGTGTAATAAATTTGACTTATTTTTCATTTTCTGTAAAGGTGGCCATTTTGTTTGCCCCTACATTCTAAAATCGTCGGATTGTCTTTAGACGGTTAGATGATTGAAATTCATAAAAAATGTTTAATGTTGGATTCAAGACTAAAATATTTGAGGTACCTCAATGACCCTTGAGAGCAAAGTTCTGTATAAGTTGAATCTGGCCTAGTTTAGGAAGGGTTTCTGACTATTTTCCGTGCTACAGTGGCAGAGTTAATTAATTATAAAATAAACAATATGACTCACAAGTTGAAATAGTTTGCTGACCATGCTTTAGAGGGTAACTATCAGAAAAGCCTTCATACAATGGTTCCTGCGCCTGGACTACTGTTATCACTTGCTGGATGGGCAAAAGACGGCCTGGCCACTCAACTCATCAACCTAGACTAACCACTGTATCGACATTAGGTTCATGTAATCATATCTATATGCCAGATTATAGATGGCTTTGGGGTTCCTTAGTACATATTCAAATATCACAGAAATTGGATCTTTAGGAAATTTCAAGGTAATCTCAGATTGGCTCTTTTAGAATATCACTGAGTTATAAAAACTAGATTCACTATCCTAAGATATTGATGTTTAAAGGCACAACTCAATCTTCTACCCACTCTGCTGTCAACAGATACACCTGATGTGTGAAATCCACTAGATATCAACCAAATTATAACAAATCTGTGCTTTATTTCATCTTTCCATTGGTTACCATTCAATCAAGGAAGCAGAATACTATAAGATTCATGGATTATTAAATAGAGTGAACATTTTAATTTAAATTGAACCTTTTTGAATTGAGGTAAGTGCTGGGGGTATAAAATTCTGAAATAGATCTGAGGAAAGCCTGTACAAGCATGGAGTTTAAAAGAGACTACAGCTGCATGAATGAAAATGTGAAGAAGACGATTCTAAAAGTCTATGGTTGTTGTCTCTCTGTTCTATTCCTTTTGTGAATTTGCTGCAAAAATATATGATGGTAGGTTTGATCATGCCTATCAATAGTGATTCCAGTTTTATAACATTGTATCAACTGAGAGGATACATAATACATACATATTAAAGGCCTACTTTAATTTTCTAATTGATCTTGAAAGATACAAGAAAAACTAATACATAATTCTAAAATTCTGATTGTATATTGCCAAGTAATTTCTAAAAGTTTAAAAGTTTGATAGCCAGGTTTTAAAAAGGGATAACATATAACCAATCCTTATTAAAGTAAAAATATTTCAATGCTATCATAAAATTTTCTTATATGGTGTCTAGGTCCTTATTAAAAGATTTGTGCCCCAATACCAAATTGTCAATTTGATCACTGAAATCAAGTGACACTGTCCTAAAGATTCTAGATACTGGATTATGCTTATATTTTAAGTTCAACAAAATCATGAGGCCTGAGTGGGGAACATTCTGGTACATATAGGCAAAACACCTCTTATTACCGTAGCCACTTATATATTTGATTAAAGGAGTGTGGAAAGAACAGTAGACTCATATTCCTGATATAATATCTCACTATATCCAGTGGCTATCATACCAATTATCCATTTATTCACTAAAGTAAATATTTCTGTCCCATTTAAATTTAAATATGCCCAGTGTATGTACTCAATCAAGGCCTTAAATATATTATTCAAATATTCTCTATACATTCATTCACACAGTCATCAAATACACAAATGTGAATGGTCTAGTTTGTGAGAAAGGGGCATAGTAGAAAGGAAAGGGTAGAAAAAGAGAAACTTAAATCAATAACTATTTTATATTTTTACAACAAACACTACCCAAAGTGGCTATTTTGCAAACCATTCATATGAAAGAAAAACAATATGTTAAAAATCCAACCAAGGTGCCTTTATAAAAAGCATCCCACTTATTCTGGAAGTTTCCATGTGAGGAGTCTAGCTATAGAAAAGTGATTGAATAAAGGACTCTGAGTTCTCATAAATAGCTTCCAAATTCTCCTCATTGCAAATGTTCACTTCAAGCCAGAAGTTAATGTGTAGCTATATTTTAAATGCCAGAATTGTATGATAATTCTGAAATATTGATTTGATTTATGTCCTATAAATACTTTTAAAGTAAATTTACTCAAGGACACTCATTGAGGAGAGTATCAGTGGATTTCAATTTTCTCTAACTGGATGTTATTCATTGATCTTTTTACCAATTTTTTCCATATGTTGCAATGTTGATTAAAGGGAATCGTGATTTGAGATGCAGTGATGATATTTTCTGCTCCTTAGAAACAGAAAATATCATTTTTATTTATTTTCTAAAAGAATTAAAATGTGTGGGATGACAAGAACTCTGTCCAACTTGTTATTCTATTCAGCAGCTGCACATAAACATTATGTTATAGGAATCTAACTATAATCAGCTCTAATGTTATTTCCAAAACAATTTTCACTGCACTCCATTTCACTTACTAGTCTGAACATAGGTGAACTAGGCAAAATAGTATTAACACAGCAAAGTGATAAAATCAACTGGCTAACAGAAACACATATATTTTATAAAATAGATGCACAAAAATAAATCCCATGGATTATGAACTTAATTTTCTTTTTTTTTTTTTTTATACATACAAGCTGGGGTTATAGGCCAGAGGTGTGGGGCGGCGAGAGGGTTCACCAGAGACAGAGCGGGGAGCAGAACAGACAGATCAGAAATACACTGCTGAGGGGAGCAGCGGGCAAGGCAGGAGAGGTCTGCCGTGCCATGTGGGATTCTCCCTGGCTGGGCGTCGAACTCGCAATGTGCGCTGCCGACAGCTTCACAGCGCAGCGCTCAACCGCTGCACCACCAGGGAGGCCCTATGAACTTAATTTTCAAATAAACTTACTAAATGAGTGACATATAACACATGAAAATAGGGATTTTATTGATTTTGGAAATACATTCTTTAGGAGTATTTTTTTCAAACATGAACGTAATGATTTGATTACTAATCTGATTTTTTTTCTTTATCTTTTAGTGTCTGTTGTGTTACTTCATGCCATTGCTCTTTTAAAGATTTATTTTTATTGACTGATGAACATAAGAACTGGGGTGTAAGCCAGAGGTGGGGGGGGGTAATAGAATTCACCCAGAGACTGAGTGGGGAGCAGAACAGGTGGATCTATGAAATACATTGCTGAGGGGAGTAGCGGGTGAGAGAGGAGAGGCCTGCTATGCCATGTGGGTTAGCTCCCCACATGGTGGGTTAGCTCCCTGGATGGGGCTCAAACTTATTTTATCCACATGAAAACAAATATGATTATGTATATAAATTATATCTCAATTAAAAAAAAGATAGAATGGTTACAGTGGTGAATTTTATGGTATGTAATTTTTTTAATAAAGAAAATTCCACTTTCTTAACATTCCATTCCACTGCTATTGCCAATTAAAAAGCCCCTGTTCTTAACATGTCCTGAAAAGTTTCTTTAAAGCATTCATATTCTCCATCTACTCTTGCTTCCTTATAAAACACTATTTCTGGGCCTCCCTGGTGGCACAGTGGTTAAGCACTGCACTGTGGAGCTGTGGACAGCTGCAAAAAGAGCTCGATGTCACACAACTCAACAAAAACAAAGCCAACAACCCAGTCAAAAAATGGGCAGAAGAGCTCAAAAGGCACTTCTCCAAAGAAGAAAAGCAAATGGACAACAGATACATGAAAAAATGCTCAACATCACTTATAATCAAGGAAATGCAAATCAAAACCACTATGAGATACCACCTCACACCTGAGAGGATGGCACACAGCAAAGAAAATGCAGTGGAACAAGGACAGTCTATTTAATAAATGGTGCTGGGAAAACTGGACAGCCACATGCAAAAAAATGAAACTAGACTACTACCTCACACCCTGCACAAAAGTCAACTCAAAATGGATAAAGGACCTGGATGTAAGACCTGAAACCATAAAATGTATAGAAGAAAATATAGGCAAAACTCTACAT